>CABFWB010000318.1:247316-284979 GCA_902151455.1 Timema bartmani
ACCCCCCCCCCGCCTATTAGAATCCTACTATTGTGTTTCTCATCGTAGAGTTAACGACACTGTTTGCGCTGCTCTAGCAGAGATTGTAAACATGACATCTACCACCAAGGTTGTTAGGAAAAATCTTGTGGTGTGGTGTTTGCTAACTTGTTTGGCCAAAGGCGCCTTTCGTAAATGAGTGAGATCTACACCTTGTCTAACCGAGATGTCATGACGCCTTGAATTCTTCTCACAAGTTTATCAATATTTGCAAGCTTTATATAATACGTAACTCTTTTATTTTAAATAGCTTTTTCCTACCAGTTCAGGCTATACGCATATGTGATAATTACTCTTATGGGGGTAGGGTTAAGAAAGAAAGCATTTTAGAGATAATGTACCCGCACTTGCTTGGAAGGAGAGTGGGGAAACAATTTAGGAAAACCACCCTCAGCAGACCCGGCCGGGATTTGAACCTCGATCTCCGCCTATTCAGCAGACCACTCTAGCACGAGAGTGACGCCTTAGAACGTTCGGCCATTCATATGAACTGATTATGCTACCACATTAAGGGGATTTGCGCATAGGATTTTTTTAACTAACTTTTTTTGGATCAAAGCTGACTAATAATTATGTTTTGATTTTTTTTAAATTTACTTTACTTTAAATTTAATTTAACCGATGAAATTTGATGTATCAAATTTTCCAAACCTATTAAATGCAAGTGTTTGATTTTTATATTTGACTTAATAACTGACCCGCCTCGGTGGCGTAGTTAGCAAACGCGCTGGTTTCCTGTCGAGCTAGACTGCCGGTGATGGAGCGATCTAGGTCGGGTGAATTAGAGGGTTTTTTTCCTAAATGGTTTTCCACTCTTCCTCCACGTAAATGCGGGTTCACTTCCTCTAAATTCACCCTTCCCAATCCATGAGCGTGGTTAGTACTAGGCGTATAACCCGGACGGGTAGTAAGACTTGGTGCTAAATAATAATAATAATATAACTTAATAATTTTCTATAGATGAACGTGTCAATATTTTATACGATCTACTAAATACTTTCTAAACTATTAAATATTTACTACTAGGTACACATAAAAATTACATTTTTAAGTAGCTATTTGTTTTTATTTATTTACTTTTTATCTTAGTTTGCTAAGATTATAAAGATGTATTTCAAATCAATAGTGGATTAGTTCTGAACCATTAGATATTTGATTTTTGCCTTTATGATGTCGGGTTTTTAAAATTGCTTGAGTCAAATCTCGTGGTGTTCATAGTTTTTAAACATCATATTTTGAACTACTTCTATATTCTGTCTGAGCTTATAATTCATTTCGCCCTTCACTAACATCCTGGCGCTGCTATTTCTCAAATATCTTAAAATTTTATGTTTTGAGCTTATCAAAAAAAAGTACTGTATTTGTTAAAGGAAGGCTAAGTCTAGAGCCCTTTTTAATTAAATCTAGTCTCAAAAGCTCCTCAAATATGCTTAAAAATTCGTCGAAAAGGAGTTAAATGTTGCGTTTTCACACTTTTTATTTATTTAAATAAAACTCAAAATATATGGTTGTTAAGGAAAAAGAACCCTGTTGGAATCTTTCTATTTTATTTTGGTGTGAACTATATTTTGAAATAATGCATCGTAGAATTAAATATTGCGTTAGAGATGAAAATCTGCGTGGCAATTATTCTAAGTATTAAAACACCCCTTAAGTTAACAATACAAGGGTGCATTTTTAAAGTAACTGCCCCCGTTTTCATCTGGAGAGAGAAGGAAAAGCAATATGATATAAGATCATCCGTGGAGTTTATATTTATTTTTAACCTGTGTTAAGGCGTCCAGGTTCAGTTGAGCACATTAGTCTCGTCAACACCTGTCAGGAAATATGAACTCTTTGTAGTCAACTTTGTACATTTCTATTAATATTGTTTTATAGGTTTTGTTAGTAATATAACATCACATGACCTGCCGTATGATAAATGAACGTAGCTATAGAAACTTTTATACACCCTATCTACGGTAAAAGAGGGGGTGATTGACAGGAAAGTTATCATGTGTTCGCCAAGCTATTTAAGTTGTTGCTTTTGGCAGCCACATCTTTCAGAGCAAACAATTTGTTTTTAATTATCAACTTTTTTATATGATTAAAATATGAACTAATGAAGATAACCGTTTGTATGTTTATTTTTTAATTCCTCTGATTCACTTAAAAAAAATGCTTTACAGATGAGAGCTTCTAAAAGGCTGCGCTCTCTTTATAAATTAAGGTGAACCAGCCGAAACAAGGGTGGTTGATGACTTCATACAAACCGTTTTGCCTATTGTGTTCATGCGCTGTTTACAAAATAAAAAGATACAAGTGTGGATTTAATATTTTTTAATAATTTACTTTTTCATATAGGTACTATTGTTGCCATAGCCGCAAAACAACAAACACAATAATTTTTATTAATACTTTAGTTTTTCAATGATTTATGAAAACGCCAATTATACAGTAATCGCAGGGGAAATTTCTTGACTTTTAGTCAATATTTGCAATAAAGAACCTTCTGCTAGCTGTCACACCTACCAACTCTCCTACCGTAGGAGTATAACTGCCTTATTTTACTTTAGCTTTGTCTACAACTTGACGATAAAGAGAACCTATCGTTCGTGATTAAGTTTTTAAATGTCATCAAAACTGGCCGGGAAACGTCAATACTAAGCAGGGCAGGATGTAGGCGTGCCACCGTGCTGGGCTCTGAACTTGTTCCACCCATATCGGGCTTTGTAAGGTTCAGCTTCAACGATAAATAATTAAGTATTTTCTCTATTATTTATTCCGAATTTGATAGTTAATAGCTCTTAAATAAATTATTGGGGGGAAAAGGAGGGGTTGAAAAGAATATTTGGGGGGACAAGGCTGGAAGCAAGGAGAGTATGATGCAACCCATAAATTCTGCTTTGATGTTTGGGGAGGAGGGCTACGATCTATCGAAGTTAATGTTTCTCTACTCCCCCCTCCCCCTCATAATTTTAGAAGTATTTTAAATGTCTTAACAGTATAAACATTTGAATATAAGCTGTAGTAAGCATGGCCGATAAATTGATATTATACATTCGATAGATCTTTATGGACCTAAGATATATATTTTAAGCTTTTATTGGCATTATTTGTGGTCCTGAAACTTGGGGCAAACACTAAGGACGTTTTTGAACAGTGGGTTTTAAAGAGTGGATTTCCTGGTTAAAAAAACAAAACAAAAACTCCAAACTCATGGCGTCAACCAAATCATAGCTAGCTTCGCCTTAATGTCAGTAAAAGGAAATAATGCTAAGAGTCGCCACCAAAATTATTCTTTTTTTTTTTTTAAAAAAGTAAATTCTATTAGTACTAATCTTTAAAGTATAACAGGGACTTATTTATTTAATGTTTTTTATAATGTAATAATTGTACATACAGCACCATTGACCCTCGTTCTTGCCTGTGATAAAGTGGGAGGGAGTGACGAATGACGATGCGAACAAAATTAAAACTAGTCATGTGTTTAAAATCTGTTTGGGTGCAGAATCATTTCCTCGCTACTTGACACGAACCATTCTCGTGTAAATTGAGTTGGTTGGTACGATTAGTGACGGAGGTGGGGGAAGGGTTATACGACGCGGCCGGAAGTTTGAAGCGGGAAGACCGTTTCAGCCAATGTCGTTACGAGCCCCTCTGTCCGAGCGCCTAATTTAGAGTTCGCTCTTTGTCTTACTATATTATCTCGACGAAGCACGGATCTCTCTCCTAACGAGAGGATGTATCGGGAAATCACGTTCATTGCTTAGTGCTCAGCTCGAGAGACTCAATCTTTTTTCTTTTTTCTTTTTTTAGGGGAAAGAGGTTCTCTTGAAATTGTGTTGACTACATCACAGTCATCAGTCCATGACCCAGATTTTTATGACTTTTTTTTTCACATAGCCCACAATTCTCAAAAATACATACTCTATTCATGATCTCATTGCTGTAGAAATTTATATTTTATATGTATTTGTAATTTTAGAATTTAAGGTAATATTTTCTTGGTTTGAGTCATTACTACGCTATTATTTTTGGGGGGTTATTTTGAGGCATTTTTGAGTCATATTAAGGCATTCATATTGAATAAGTATAATTTTAATTACTATTGATATTTTACAAATGCATTAATGCTCAAACATAACAAAAAAAGTTCATCACAGAGTTGTCAGTCTGAGAAGATAATGTAGACAATGAATTTTGTACCCTCTTTTATTGTTATGTGTGTGTAAAATGCACATTCCCAGTAAGACACTGCAACTAAGCTTTGGGATATTTGTTAATCAGTGTTATATTAAGCAGAAATGAAGAATTAGTTGAAAAAGCTTTCCATTGCAATTTACTATTTGTAAGGTGTGTGTTTGATTTAATCGTGTGCATTAATTACGAATTTTTTGTTCATATTTTTAGGTAATATAAAAAAATTAGAATTTTTAGGTCATTTTTTATCACGTTTAGGTCATCAAAATCCTGGGTCAGGTGATAACAATAAGGAAAGATATTTTAAACCAGGAAATGTCTAAGAATTTTGTAATAAGTCAGGAAATAAGTTAAAGTATATTAGGCTAAGGAAGAGAAATTTCTTCATTGCGTATTATTCACTCTTTTTATTATAAATTTAATGCTACTTTATTTTTTATTGCATTCTAAAAATAATTAGTTATTTCGCCTTCGGTCCGCAGGGCGTGCTAACTTTCAAAATCGATGTTGAGGCATTAATTGCGCAAGTGGAACTGCATCCTGTGCTTTCAGACATAAGCTTAGAGAATTACAATTCTCGGATTGACTCATCATTAGTCTGGAGGGAATTTTGTGAGCTAATCAACCCACAATTTGAGACCTTGGATGATAATAACACGCACAACAATTTCTTTCTTTGGTCCATGTTCGCACACCGGAGAAGGACAAAGTAATGGAGGGGGCAGATGGGAGGAAATTCAACCAGGCCACGGCGACGGTGAAATACCGTCAGGTGGGAAAGCCGCCTAAAGAGGCTCTTGACAACATAAACAAACACAGTACTCTTAACTTCTCTTGGACAATTTTCATTACAAGAAATGATTACATAAGTCGCTTGTCCATATAATGCGTCTCGTTTGATTCAAAAAATAGGACGTCTATTCGAGAGCAAGGTTCCGCCGTAGCCTTGGGAATCAAACCGGTAATTCGACGAAGTGGTCGAGTTGATTTATTCTGGCCAAAAATTGTTTTTATTAAGGTTATTTAGCTTGTGCCACACACAAATAATTAGTTTCTTATACATACATAACACCCAATTCGACCTTTCAGAGAAGCAAATTCGTGACCTTCGACTAGGTAAGCAGACGCGCTACTGACTGACCTAAAGAATGTTGGCACCAATCGTTATGTATTTGGGATTGTGTGGGGTTTTTATTTAGTCGAACGACTCTTTCGAAAATATAATGTAGATACTGTAAAACACACCAGGTATAGGATATTCACACTTAGGGCCTCATTCGTGTAAATTAAATAGGCTCTGGGTGAAGACACTTCGGCCATGATCAGGATTGTTGACAAGTTTGAATAATTTTGGTCGACATTAAGGGACTTGATTTTGATTATCGGTGGACCTATAAACGTAGGTTCCAGGTAATGCATAGCGAATGGGTCACAAATGATTTGGCGTTCACAATAGTAAAGTCCTTGAGATTCTAATAACCCCTTTGTTTAAGTAAAGCGCCTTAAAACTTAATGAGAATTAACACGTTTCCGGAGACCACAGTTTTGAAAAATGGTAGGTTTTGAAGTACCTAAATCAAAAGTTATGCATAAATTATTTAAACCTACTTGAGTTAAACCTGATTTTCAAATTTTTGTATTTTATAAACACCCGCGCTAGTTTTTTTTATTCCTGAACAAAGATCGCGTTGTCTAGAATGAATATACAGTAAAAGCATTTTCAATTGATCCTGTCCATATAAAGGGCCAGTTTCATAGTCAGATGTAGTACGCCTAAAGTGCGAGTCGATACTAAGGGCCAGTTTCATAGTCAGATTTAGTACGCCTTAAGTGCGGCGCTATACTAAATACAGGACGTCACCTACCTGAAATTGAATGGAATGGGCCAGTTTCATATGCGAAACTGGCATTTCATATGCGAAACTGGCCCATTCCATTCAATTTCAGGTAGGTGTCGTCCTGTATTTAGTATCGACTCGCACTTTAGGCATGCTAAGTTTGACTATGAAACTGGCCCTAAATACAGGACGACACCTACCTAGACCAAAATGGAATGGGCCAGTTTTACATATGAAACTGGCCCATTCCATTCAATTTCAGGTAGGTGACGTCTTGTATTTAGTATAACGCCGCACTTGAGGCGTACTAAATCTGACTATGAAACTGGCCCAAAGTGTTTTCGAATCTAATGGAGGTTTTATTTCTTGCTCTACGAAGATACCAGTTTCGTCTTGAACGGTTTGTCGATGCCGTAGACTGTAGAGGTTGTGATTCGAGTCCTGGACTAGGGGCCTAGTAATTAAGTAAGGCTCATTTTCATGATTTTTTGGCCCCCGCTCTCCAACGTAAGGGATCGTAATATTTTCCGTCATCACCCCCCTCTATCTTACGTAATTTGTATACGATTTGGTCAGTTAGATTATTTTAATCGTATAGTTATATTTAGATATAAAGATTTATAATGTTAATCGAGTGATATGAAATTTTAAAGTACTTTAATTGCAGTAAAATTAGGTGTAACATATCATAAGTATATAAAAAATAATATAAATGAAATATTTTATAATTATTGTTTTTATCTTTTGCCATATTTATTTTGTATCACCATAAACAATGACAAAAAACTTAATTAAGGTGGATTATAACATCCCCCTACCCCCGTAAGAAAATATTGCTCTCCCCTTCCTCAGATAAACCCTGACTTAATATGACAGCCATCTAGTGTATTGAAAAGTTTTCTCTTAAATGGGCTTTACACTCTTCACAGAAAATGTGGGTATGTCTATAAATAATGTATCCCTATTTTTTCCCGGGCGGGGAGTAAGACTCTAAATATTAAAAAATATTTATTTCTAACTTGTTCATAATAATATGATTCTCTTGGTTCCCTTTACGAAAAAAAATCTAACATTACTAAAATGAAAATGTAACCTTTACCTTTACCTTTACCTTTACCTTTACCTTTTTTTAAGACTGCTTTTAGGACTATTGTGATGATCCTTTAGATCAGGGGTACTAAACCTTTTTTGCTCGCTTACCCCCAAATATAATTTCTTTTCAAATGTGGATTCCCAAAGTTTTTGGTGTAGGCTATATTACTAGTTACATATTCTATGGTCTACATATAGGAGAGAGAGAGAGAGAGAGAGAGAAAGAGAAAGAAACAAAGAAAGTAAAAAAAAACTGGTGCTCCCACAGCGTCTGTCCTTACTTCCGGCTCTTGTGGCTAACACCAAATCTGGCGCTAATAATTCAGTGTTTATCATGGAATAATTTAAATTTTATGTACCCACTAAGATCCCTTATCGGACCCCAGGTTTAATATCACTGCGCTAAGTCAGACTTATCAAACTATACCCGGATTTTGATTAGAAGAACAGTTTAGAAAATTCAAACACATTTCTTTGCGGCCAACATCGATAGCATTTTATTTTATAGGTGTTGATAATATCTGTCAAAAATGACAACTGCATATAATATGACTTGATGTTTAACTACGGTATATTAAAATTGTTTTATTAACTTGAGTAACTACCAGAATCTGTTTTTCCTACCACCCGCCTCGGTGGCGTAGTTGGCTAACGCGCTAGTTGTGTTGAGCTCCTCTGCCGAATCCGGGGAAATTGAGGTTCGAATCTCGGTCGGGTGAACTAGGGGGGGCTTTTCCTAAATGGTTTTCCACTCTCCATCCACCCAAATGCGGGTTCACTTCCTCTAAATTCAACCTTCCCAATCAATTAGCGTAAATAGTACTCAAGCGTATAGCCCGAACGGGTAGTAAGACGCGGTGCTTAATATTATTAATAATAATAATAATAATAATGTTTTTCATACCAAAATCAGTATAGTTGATCATACGGGTCATATAGAAATGTTAAAATACTGAGGGTAATATATTTTTTTAATGCAAAATTGTCACCTTCTAAAGTAAAATTAACTCCAAAGCACTAGAATTATTTTATATTTTTTTAATAGACACAATTTTGCTTATTAGAAACTTTTTTAGCTTTTATCAAGGTTTTTATTTTTTAAATTGAGCATCAGTAAAAGGTTTTAAATATTTTATGCAATTAAATGTGAATAAAGTATAACATTCTTAAATTGTGTATTTCCGTTGATGTAATCGGGCCGCATTGGGTGTCATACGGTTGGTACAACGTGACCTACGGCCGTTAATCTGTTTTATAAACTGGAACTGCAACTTATTTATTCATGTAGCTCATTTGTCCTCACGAAGCTGATATTGAACCCGTTCCAGGCTCACTGTTTCAGAGATACATTTTAGAAGCGCCTGTAATCGAAGCCTGGACCTCTGGATCTGTAGGCAGGAATTCTAGCCACTAGACCACATAAACAAAACATAATTACGTTCTTAGTGGGGACACATTAAAAAAAATACGTTTATGTATTGTCACAATGGTGTTCTATATTAGCGGTTTGCAACCTTTCTTTAGTTGTGGACCTTTTCATAATGTTATCACCAGGCATATTTTGTAAATATAACTATCACACAGACTCCCTGTCTAAAGAAATTATGTATAGCTAATATTTATCACGGAATACAGGCGGACCGCGCACGCTAGTTTGAGAACCACAACTCCAAGGTAACACACATTCCTTTTCATTGTAAAAATCCCATTTCAAGAAAAACTAGTTTTGACAAAGTCCTATATTCTTTCACTGAAGTGCGTGGTTGAGGGGCTTTTTTTTTTTAATCTGCTTTACCCGAGTCAGAAGTGCTTCTCCCAACAGAACCTTGTTTGAAGATGACAGCCCTGTCCCCTTCTCTACCTCCCTACTTTCCCTTTACACATAGTTACGAACGGAAATGAAAAAGAAACAGCAATGGGAAGCTATCTAGCTACTCCAGCTGTCTGATTTCGCTGTCAAAGTGCCAATTTTAAAATTTCTTGAAATAATTTGTTATTTACTATAGATAGATTGAATCCAGTATTTTATGAATCCGTATTTCATTTATCCTACAAATTCCGATTCTGAATTTTAGAACCATGCTTGACATAGAGAGTTATTTTTAAGTTCACTGTAAAAAATAGAACTAAATGTTAATATGTTTCGCTTTGATTCATCCAGTTATGTAATATATAAATGATCTGGAGTTTGGCTTTAAAGGTATTCTTAAAACTATATTGTGCTAAACAACCATTAAACAATATTAGATTATAAACAAATTCAATTTTAAGAATGTTGGTTTTAATCTTTTAAAATTTGTAATATCTTTAAGGGTTCGAAGTTTACAAAGATTTTAAGGTTTTATTTATATCATTTATAGAATAAATTGACTTTTCAAAATTGTTTGGGATCGTGTAATCTATAAGTAAAAATCTATAAAAATCCATACAAAAACAATTTAATCCTCAGGATTGGAGCAAGTAGTTTTTTTTAACCAAGCAAAGTTTGTTAGGGGTACTAGTCAATTGTGATTAGTTTATCATCATCCATCATCATCATCATCGTCATCATCATCATGCAGTTTCCTGCCACTACCACTGGCAGGGTCTGTCTCAAACACAAGCCTCTCCATTTACTTCTGTTCTCCTACCACCTTTCTTCCTCTCCGCCGGCCCAAGCCACTCCTCTCCTAACTCCCTTTATCCACCTATCTCTTGGCCTCCTGTTCGCCCCCTCCATTTCGAGCATCCTCCTTGGAACCTTCCCCTCTTCCATCATCTTCACATGTCCATATCACCTCAATCTCGCCTTCTCTATCTTATCTTGCATTGGGTCCTCCTTTACTCTCTCTCACTCTGTTCATCCTTATCACTCCCAGCCTACTCCTTAGAAATTTCTTCTCGCATGCTTGTATCCTGCTTTTATCCCTTTCCTTCATCACCCAAGTTTCTGATGCATACTGCAATATTAGGTCATAGTACGCCTAGTTAATTGTTATTATTTTTAAATGTGGAGCCGATCAAATTTGCACTTTGCCAATGACAAACCGTCTCCCAAAACATAGACCCAGATGTCAACATAATTTTCCTCAAACATGAAACATCGAACTCCGACAGATTGACTTGTAGCATAGTAGCGTGGAAGTTAACTTTGCTAAGGGTCCAGGATTATACTTCAGGCATGGCTAAAAAAATATCCATTAATAATGAAATTAAAAGTCTAAAAACCCTTTCGAAGTTGTAAATTGACGGCCTAGTAACTCGATGATGCGTGTCTTTTAAGATCAAGTTGTTTTATAAGCCGTGTGCTAATATAATAAGTTGGTTCAAAAAAAAAAAAAGAGCGGGTAAATAAAGTGATGCCCACTTCTCAATATCTGGCATCGTAGCATTTTAATATTTTAAGAAACTTACAACCCAAATGGATAGTAAGACGTGTTGCTAAAAAATATATACATTTTTTACGATTCATTTTTTAACGTAAAATTGCTGTAAATCGATTGCACTAATATTATAGTATTGCTATTATTTAATAAAATTTATAATCCAATAATTATATTGTTTGGTTAGCCATTCGAAATGTGGCAGCGCTGTGTATGAAGCCCCATCAACGCCATTTCTCACGGATCTTACGTGAATGGCTCGTAATTGGTAATATCCGGCCAGTGCTATGAAGTGGAGATGATGTTATAACAACTGTAATGTAATTATCCTACCCTCTGTGCTCGTAGATGTAGAATAATATGCGGACTTTTTTTTTTTCTCACGTTCGTTGTCATCATTCTTTTTAAATGATATTTTTTTAGTTTAAAAGTAATGATAATTTCTGTGATTATTTACATGCCTTAAAATTATGAGCTAAGAATGAGCTTGGGCACGGAACGGATCTTAAGTAGTTTTTTTTTTTAAATCTCTGTGTCTTACAATCTTAGATAGCTCAGTGGTAAAGTTTTGGCATACCAAACTGAGAGTCCCGGGTTCGATTCCTTTATCCAGTGTCGTTTTTCAATACATATACTATATGTATTTTAGACCATTTCCTGGCTACCCCTCACATACCGTGAGAAAATCTGTCAGGATAGCTTAATGGCTAGAGTTAGGTGGCATTAAATAATGGTGGTAGGCTCTCTATTAATAGTCTTTTATTGAGAACTAGATGAAATATACGATTTGATGTAGTTGAACAAGTAATGCAGAAACTCCACACCAGGAATATTCTTCCAGATCAGGCAGTGATGGCATGCAAGACCCTAGAAGATTGACCCCTAATCCGACTCTCCACTCCTCCCCCTTCGGAGACTATATGACCAAAACTCGGGGTATATATATTCATCAAATAGGCTTTTCCCCCCTAATTAGTTTTTCATAATTTACTTAAAGTTGCTTTAAAAGTGGGCACAATACCATTTAAAAACAAACATTATAACCCGATTAGGTGGCCCCATGGTCTAAGGCGCTACTCTCGCAGAAGACTAAACTGTCGATGACAGGGAGATTGTAGTTTGAATCTCGATCAGGTGTACTAAGGGTGGTTTTTCCAAAATGGTTTTCCACGTAAATGCTGTTGCACTTCCTCTAAATATAACCTTACTAATCCCTAAAACCATTAGCGCAATTAGTGCGTAAACGTACAACCCTAACGGTTATTAGGATGCGGTGCTCGAAATATATACATACAGGATGTAAATTAATACATGTAAACAACTTCTAAAGTAAGTAGGGGATCCAAAGTAGACCAACTTTTAATAAGGAGCTCGTGTCCGGGAACGCACCGTTTGCGCGTTATAGACTAAAACTGTTTAGACAAAATCAAATGATAACTCGTTGCATTTGCCACGTCATGATCACGTGAGGTGGCTCAACCATTGTAACGACCCCTCTAAAACATCAAATGGTTTGCTAAAACACCCTAATCTTTTTTAATGTTCACTCACAGTAAATCATGGATGGGTATACTTTTATCGGTTACGCTAACATGGTGTTAATGTACGGCGAGGCTCGTTGTAATGGTAGAGCCGCTTGCCGCCTTTATGCAGACAGATTTTTAAGTCGTCCAACTCCATCTCACACAGTGTTTGCCAGAGTTTTTCGACGATTTCGGGAAACAGGAACCTTCACAGTCAACACGGTAAGCTGAGGTTCTCGGAGGAACCGCCGTACTTCATGATTTGAAGAAGTGCTTCATAGGGTTATCCATTAGCAGCCGAACCATTGGACGTGACATGGGTGTTAATTATATGAGCGTCTAGCAGGTTCTGTATGAACAACAACTCCACCCCAACCATCCGCAAAGAGTTCAAGCAATGAGTCAAACCGAATTCCTGCGACGAGTTTACATTTCTCGCTGGTTTGTGTAACGTTGCCTGTTGCAAGTTGAATTTCCACAGCTTGATCTGTTTACCGATGAAGCTTCCCTCACTAGGGAAGGCATTTTCAATTCAAGAAACAGCCATGTTTGGGATGAAGAAAATCCTCAACCACTCGCTCCACTAGATTCCAACAGCAGTTCAGCATCAACATGTGGGCTGGTATTATTGACGGTCATTTTTTTTTATATTCGCGCAAGAAGTATTGGCAGAATAATTGTTGGAAGACGTTCCGCTACGAATTCAACAGATGTGGCTGTAACACCACACTTTTCACTCGCCGTCCGAGAATACTTCAGCCAAGTATTTGAGGACAGATGGATTGGTCGAGGAGGGCCAGTAGAATGGCCTCCACGCTCCCAGAACTTAACTCCGCTAGACTTTTTCCTCTCTGGGGCCACATGAAAAGCCTGGTCTACGAAACCCCTGTTGAAACTGAGGAAAATCAGCTAGTATGGATTCACGGTGCTGGGCAATAAATCTAAATGAGGCTTGACATATTTGAAAGTGTGTACCAGAACATGCTTCGCATGTGCAATACTTTCATCGCAGTTGTTGGACGTCATTTTGAGCAAAAATTGCAGCCAGCTGCTTTAGAATTTCTAAACTTTTTTTTATGTAATGAAAGCCAATAAAGTATTATGATAATTATTCCTATTACTGAACATTCTAACAATTCTAACAGATAATGGAGAGGTAGAGGTATATAAAAGGGAAATAACTTCAACTTCCACTGTGGAAGAGTATAAGCGTAAGCTCTGCAACATCGAGAAGTGGAAGTTTTGGGAAAAAGGACCTGTTATAATACATAGGAGAGTTGTCGAAGCTGAGGAGAAACAAAGGAAGAAACAGGTAAAGAGCGGCACCCGTTGAAGCCACTGGAATTGTCCACTGAGAGAGAGAAGGCAGCGGACGGTGATGAGGGGAAGGCAGCAGAGGAAGAAAAAGAGAATAAGTTGGAGGATATGGTAGATCCTGGTCAGATATACAATAACTTTGAGGAGACTACAGCTGTCAAGGCTGGAAGAGCAGCAAACCCTTCACCTGACCATGAGACACGTAATAAGAACTGGGTATGAGATAGGTCATTCTCTTGCTTTCGCCACCCCCGAGGCCTTGGACAGAATACAACTTAAGGCCATGAACCTACCTACGGAGGCGGGACAACTACTGGAAAGGATTCACAAGGTATTTGAAAGAAGGGACGAAAAGCTCGATATAGAGGAGGGAGCTTTACCGGCATTTTGTAAAAGCAAACTCGCAGGAAGCTTGGCCCAAATGTTATGTTTTTACGCATAACCCATAATGGCTACAGTTGAAAAATTAAAGATTGATAAGGAAGGGGGATATGGAGAAAGTGGCTAATCTCACGAGAACAGGGATAACAACGGGACTTTCAGGAAATATCTTGAAGAGGAGTGGCAAGACGAGTGGGAGCGGAGCAAAACAGGTAGAAGAACGCATAAGATATTTCCAAGCGTTGCTGAACGGTTGAGAATGGAGTACCTGCAGCCCTCTCCAGGTTTAGTACATTTTATTACTGGGCATGGTCCCTATAAGGCCACTCTCTTCGCTAGACGACTGACTGATACAGGATTATGGTAGGGAGGCGACGCCGGAACACGTCGTGCTGGAGTGTATTGAAACGTTGGAAGATAGAATGAACCTACAGATACCGTTGAAAGCGAGCACGGTTTATCACATACTGCGTGACGTGGACCGATGGAGTCTCCTGGATGCAATCACGAATAATGTGTCCAAATACGAAAGAGATAAGTACTTAACTGCAATGAAAAATAGAGGACAAAATACTGTTCAACTTAAGATATGGGTACAGGACGGAGAGCGACAGTGACATGACAGTAGACAGTGACATTACAACAGATATGGATGACACATAACGGTACGGATTGACTAAGTCATTAGGTGTGACAAAGACAAACTGGATTATCGGCTGTTTGGGTAGAATGTGGTGGGGATCTCCAGGCAAACCGGAGCCTAGCTGAGGGAAGGAGTGCTCTCTGGAGTCCAGTAGTGTGAACTGCTGATGGACTGGAGGGTGCCTTGATACCAGCTAGGGAGTACAAGAGAAAATCTTCAGACGGGAGAATCAACCGCTCACTCATAGGGTGCAGACCACTTGGCGACAAGTGTGTGATGCTGGGCTGGAGCTGTCGGGCATCTAGTTCATCCACCGATCCATCGGATGGCTGCTCTCAGTTCAAAAAATGGATCGGCGATAACAACTGAATGATCCTGCAGCAATAAGAAGAACTTGTACTTAAGTTAAGTTAGTATTAAGTATTCTTATAAATATTTAGGTTAAGTTAGTTGTAAGTCCATAGGTGGTGATATTGTGGGTAGTGAGTGGAGTGAACTCTCCGGTAGGGCACCTCCCCAGGTGGCGGCTAGGGGGATGCCCGCCCCGCTGGGGCTCTCGCCGATCTGGGGACTATTAGCTCTAGAGTGCGGTGGGACACCCAGCGGGGCAGGGTACCGGGGTCGTAATATACCCGGGGCGGGCCAACTAGTAGGTTAGGTATAGGAAAGAAGGACAAATAGGACTTTTAGATTTAGGTGCTTATTCTAAATTTATTATTGTGTTTTAAAAAAAAGAACATAGCTAAAAGATGTAATGTTAATTCAAGATGTAGCTCTAGGTCCCGAGCTACATGCTAGGAATTGGGGTAAATAGTGTTAATAAATAAATAACAGTTCTAGTCTGCAACGCGCAAATGGTTTTCGGACACGAGTTCCTTATTAAAAGTTGGTCTACTTTGGACGCACTATATACCCCAGAAGTTTGTAACGTGTATTTATTTGCACTATATATATTTATATACATACATACATACACACGCGCGCGTGACTGTTGATGTAAGACGAATGACGATAGCAGTTTGGATTACATCAAGCTGGACACTAAGATAAAAGATGCCAATCTATGATATAACTGATATTAACTATAAATAACGGTATTAGATTGGAAATTAGGAAAATAATGCAGTCGGGAAATACATGCTATTACTCGATCAGTAAGTTGTTATCTCGTCTGCTGTCCAGGAATGTAAACCTCGGAATATACTAAATTATTTTATTGATTATTCTCAATGGATGTGAAACTTAGTTTCTTACCTTTAAAAAAAAAACTTGTTCGAAAACAAGGTGCTTAGGAAGATGTCCAAAAAGGGATAAGCCTACTCAAGAGTAGAGGTTACATAATGATGAATTACATAGCCTGTACTCATCACAAGACATTTCTAGGATAAAGTTTCGTAGATTACGCTGGGCGCAGCGCGAATGATAGAATCTAGAACCGTGTTCAGGGTACTGACTGGCTGTCCCAGTGGGAAGAGACCATTTGGGAGACCTATACGCAGATGGATGATAACATTAGAATTGACCTGAAAGAAATAGGGTGTAATCAGGTGGACTGGATAGAACTAGCTCAGGATGGGGAAAGTGCGGTAAGGATTTTTTTAGTTCCTAGTGTCATAGAATAAGTATGTATGGTAACGTATTACTACCGGAGCAGATGTTGTTATTTTCCACACTTTTCACTGGAGTCGAAATGGGAAAAGCCCTATATTATTAAAATGTTGTGACCATGAAGTTGGTAGGAACAAAGGAAAACACGGTGTTGTGCCTCACTGTTCAGTCGGCCCTTGTTACTTTCCTCCGCACTTGCACAGGCCGCGCCACCCACCCTCTCTACTGCCTGGACCGCTCCACAGTCCATGTTCTCGAAGCCGTCCGTGACGAGCTCACCTCTATACTCAGCGCCAAAGAGAACTCCGTCTGGTGTGACCAATTGGTCGGTACGTGTTGGAATTTGCTCTCGTGCACCCCTTCAGGGTGCATTAGAGCATGCTTTTTTTGCGTCTGCGTCTGCGTCTGAGAACTCCTGCCTCTATTGGCTCGCGTGATGGGCACTATCCCTCCAGTTTGCACGCACCAATGGGAAGCCCCTGTTTCTCCCATTGGACAAGGCCAGGCAGCAGTGGAGGGTATTTAATACGGTGATTCCTTGGTCACTAGGCCAGTCAGCCTCAGTCAGTCAGTGACCCACCTGGGTACACCACTCATACGAAAGAGCTTATTAAATTGTATTATGCTACGAAAGAGCAATTTGTTTAACCCTCTCTCTCTCTCTCTCTCTCTCTCGCTCCACCATCACCATACCTCCCACCGCGACTCACGTTGCCGGGACTTACTCATGCTCCACCGCGACTCACGTTGCCGGAACTTCCTTCCGTTCCATCGCGACTAGCGTTGCCGGAACATCCTTCCGTTCCACCGCGATTAGCGCTGCCGGAACATCCTTCCGTTCCACCGCGACTAACGTTGCCGGAACACACTCGTCGACCTTTTTCCTAACCACGCGTGTCTGACCACGACGTCTCCCTCGTCGTGACATCAACCAGTTACCCCCGAAGCCGAAGGGATGGATAACAACGGTTTTGTTATATACGTTTGGGAAGAAAAAAATCTACCAACCTATATCATATTTTAATATCGAGATTGTAAAGCAAAAAGAAAATCTTCCAAAATAGTCCATTCCTCTTGATTGGGTATATAGGTGGCGGGATATAAGTTGTGTGGACGATATGAAACTGAATGTATATTTATTGGCATGTCAATCATGTTATTTTGTGACTTTTCACAGTGGTTTTGGAAATGCATCGTGTACCTTCTTCAAATAAAATTCCACCTTGTACCCTCGCGTTTCAGTTTAAGGTGGCAATAGACAAGTACTACACCGCTATCTTTAAGCTTCACCATAGTGGAATATTATTTGATTAATATTATTTTTTATAAATAAAATAAATAATGTAGGTATTCCGCTGTTTCATTTATTCCGTTTTCATTATTTAAAAAAAGGCATGTGCTGTATTTTTTTCTAATGATAGGATGGAAC
Source organism: Timema bartmani (assembly GCA_902151455.1). Classification (NCBI taxonomy): domain Eukaryota; kingdom Metazoa; phylum Arthropoda; class Insecta; order Phasmatodea; family Timematidae; genus Timema; species Timema bartmani. The sequence goes on from CABFWB010000318.1 coordinate 264,731, forward strand.
AACAAGCAATTATGACTTTGTATTATCTCTTAAATATATAAGGGAAAATAATGGCGTTTTAATAATACATTACAGTAGAATCCGGATAGTTGATCTTATAGAGAGAAAAAAAGGACTTCACACTAAAAGGCTTTATTGAAAGTTAGTAAGTTACTGTCGTCGCTACCCCTCCTAATTCCCGTGGGCAAGTTGTCAGGTTGCGGAGAGGGCTGGTTGGTGAGAGCGTTGAAATAGCCCTGGAGGTTTAGTGAAATTCATTGCATGCCATATAGTACAAAATGTGGTGTAGTCAGTTATAATAATTGGTTATGTATAAAAGTCACTAGACCAAGTCAGTCCTTCTGCATATTTACGTCGGTGGTCTAACTCTACATCGAACTGGTACTCGAGCGTACTCACGTGATACCCACAGCTCGACCAGCTCTACTGAACTAGTTCAATCTTTATAGTTCGAAAGTGTTTCTTTATTCCAATTATTGTTTTGCTTAGTTCCAAAACACTGGTGTGTAAACTATATACAAATTGGGCTGGTAATAATAAATTAACTATATATTATTACGGACTGTTTTGCATTTGGTTAGCCGATTCATCCATTAACGGACACCTGAATAGCGAAATCTTCTTTATAACGGACAGTTTAAATTAAGCCGGCAAAATAACGCGGCTTCTTACGGTGAAACATTTCCCAATAATGGAAACGGGCACTGCTAGAGACGCATATTTATGCTTAACAATCTCTAGAAAGCGGACAAAAATTGAAACAATCAGTTCATACATTATACTGTCTGAATGTTAGGAATGTCATTGTCTCGAGTGAAGCTTGAGAGCAGTGCTGCCTTCCCCCTCTAGTCGATGTTTCTAAAATAGCCTACACAGAAATGACTAAGGTATTTCAAGGTCATAGTTTCCACCCCTTCCGAGTGATTATACTCCATTCACGGTAGGAATTACTCTCTGAAAGGTCTTTTTTCCTACCAATATCCTACTATATAATAGCTTTCTGGTAGGGAAAATGGCCTTTCAGAAAACAATTCCTACGGTGAACAGAATTTAGTAGGTGTTGTTCTAAATGTTTAGTCTGTACTCATGCGCTTATAGTGAATACATTTGTGATTCTTTTGAGTTGTAATTTTATTAAAAGTGGTACGTTTTGTCGGTTCTTAAAGTGTCTCAAAAACGTAAGCTTTTAACTTTGATAGACAAAATAGAAGTTGTGAAAGGGAGTGAGAAATAAAAGTTAAGTGTTTGTGATTTGGCTACTAAATTTGACGTGGGTAAAACTCAAATCGGTAACATTCTGAAGAATAAAAATGAAATTTTTATTCAAAACATATACAAAATTGCACATTGCATTAATTATGTATATGGTTTTAATTAATACCCACAGTATAAAGGCGCCATATAGGTTAAACTGTATTCAAGTGGTATGATTTTTAAACATTTTAAAATTATTTTTTCAAATAATGAACACTTGCTTATAACGGACATTTTTTTGGTCCCGGAAGGTATCCGCTATTAAGAGATTTCACTGGGGTTTTTTTTATATAAATTTTTAAACTTAGTTTCTTTCTCCAATTAACTTTAGCAATTTAAGGGATGCCAGCAAAATCTTATCGCATAAATTGGTAGATCTTATTGTTATTAATAATGTGTAATATTTTATTTACAAATGGCTTACACCCTTAAAAAAAACTCCGAAAATACAAAGCCATTAGAAAATATTAAGTTCAAAATTAACAAGAAAAACTAAAGGTGTTTGGATAATAATATGTTGCATACATAACGTGACCAGACGTCCCGCTTTGGGGAAATGTGTCCCGCTGTCCCCAAGATTTTCCATGGGACGCACAATTGTCCCGACTTTAGAGGGTAGTCCATTTTGTGAACTAAGTAAATTAATAAAAACGTTATGACTCGTCTAGACGCTCAGTGCGATAGCCTAGTGCCTATCAGTCCAGTATATAGACGACGCGAATTCCCCCTCCACCGTACCACACCAATGTGCCCACACCTTCAGATATACAGTATTCGTTCTGACTCAGCCTCTTTCAGAAGTATTCGGTTGAACTCTTTAGTCGTCAACGTTCGTTAGCAGTACACATGATTATTGATAGATAATTATATCGGCCAGTAACTTAAACTGTGTTTATTTCTTTCGAAAGAGTTGTGTTTAGACTTTAGTAAGTTGTGTCGTATGCCTTTAAGTTTGCAACGAATATATTTAATAATGCCAAAAAGAAAGTGCTCTTTCAATGCTGACTTACGGGCTAAATATCCGTTCATAAAACTTAAAAGTGAAGCGAACAGTAGTGATGTCGTCTGTTAAAAATGTCTTACTGAGTCTAGTGTTGCGCATGGAGGTTCCTGTGATGTGTAAAAACATTTAAAATCTCATCGGCACGTGGCTTCAGACCAGACTGCTTGTTTTATTAAATCGAGTTCTTTGTTTTTCAAAAGTAATGTGCCGTCCAACAAAGATCTCAACATTTCTACTGCCGAAGGTGTCTGGGTCTATCACAATGTACGAGAAAATCACAGCTTTCGTTCCAATGATTGTGCTTCGAAAGTAATAAGTACGTGCTTTGAACCAAAGTTTCATTAGTGCTAGAACAAAATCGCAAGCCATTGTAACTCAAGTATTTGCACCATTGGCTGATTCACAACTTAAAAGAGGGTTGAAAAATGCAAATAATGTTTCGACAGACGCATCTAACCACAGGTCACAACAAATATTACCCGTGTTGGTGAGATATTTTGATAAGTTTGATGGTGTGAAAGTAAATGTAGAAGTAGATGTAGAAGTCGTGGTTGTGAAAATATATTCACACTTCTATATCTACACAGTAAGGGTGGAAAAATTTAAAGAAATTTGTGACATCATCGATAATAAGTACCAGAAAATGTTGGGGTACAACAAAACACGATGGCTAGCGTCAAGTCTGCCGTGGAAAGAGTTTTAAAATTGTATTTGCCACTTAAGGAATACTTTCTGAGTCAACCTAAATGTCCCGTGGTTTTGAAAGACATTCTTTGAAGATGAACATCCAGTAATGTGGCTATATTTAATACACAGCCAAGCAGTCACCTTCCAAAACTCAGTTTTAAAAGTGGAAGGTCAGAATGTTTCTGCCATTGAGGTTACTGCAGAGATAAAAACAATGAAAGAGAACCTTCAAAATAATATTAATACTAGATTTATTCCTCATGTACTGCGCAACTTAATGACAAACAACTGTTCAGGACCTGAAAAGAGAATTTTACCAAGACTATTGTATTAGTTTAGAAGAGATCATTACAATATTTAGAGCAGTGAACAACGCATTTCGAGGACTTGGAAATGTTTGAATGAGCAACTCTTAAAAAAAAATCCAAAATGGTTTGATGTTCAACTAGCCATACATAGACTACCTTATCTTTAAAAAACACTTCACCGCGTCTTCTGATACAGGGCTGTTTAAATAAATGACTTGTGTAGATAAATAAATTGAGTCATATTTCAGTATGAAATGAGAACAAATTAGAATCTGATAAACGGTGGCTTGAACTGCTTAGACATTTGAGATAAAACTCCATAAATCATCAACACATCAGTAAAATCAAATAGTATGTACTAGCACTGCCAGGAAGTAATGCAGCTGTTGAGAGTTTGTTTTACAATGACAAAAGTGTGAACATCGGAGAAGACCCAACTTAGGATGAAGGTTAAGATCAATATTAGTGACAAAAATTAATTTTGACATAAATTGCCAGTACTTTTATTCAATGTTGCGGTCCTCACCAGCACTGTTAAAACAAATAAGTTCAAATACAAAGTATGAGTATGACTGAGTCTGTATGAAACATAGAAATGTACACTTAAGAATTTAGATGCTAAAATTTACTGAGTAAATAAATATTATGTGCTTTCTTTTAAATTTACTTGTATGTTTTTTAGAGGTTTTTTTAAACAACTACAAAATAATTTTAAAAATAAACATCTAAACTAACTGTCTATACGTTTTAAATCACAGCCCCCCTACCTACACAAAAAAAATGTCTAGGCTTACCTACGTAGGCTTTGCTTTCTACTTGTTTTAAACAAATTACCACAAAATAGCAACGTCCGAACTCGTCTAATTAAGAAACTTTTGACTTATATTTTATTTTCAGGGGTCAAGGATGGCATCAAAATACAACTTTTTAGGCTTGAAATTTTAAAAAAATCTGCGGGGGTGGGGGGGGGGGGTCATTCAGCCCCGCCGGAGAGGTCTTCCATGCAGACTATATCTCCAAACCCCGTGGTATAAACATGTCCCGCTTTAGGGCAGAACAAATCTGGTCACGTTATGCATACATGAACAGCACTACAAGGTTGTTACATTTCGTTAATTAAAACACATTCTATTCATAAGCATCAATTGGACAAGAGAATTTTGGCTGTGAAATAATGTCAGTGCAAAAGATCTTGGTATCTTCATTCTCAACATACTTCTATCTTTTTCAGGTCATCAGTCCTCTTTGAATGTATAGGAACTGTACCCTCTGGATATGCTTCCATTGGGTTCAATCATGAAAAATGTCTGAAAGTAACCTTCCAGAAGTAAAACGTATGTTTCACAACAAGTCTATGAAAGGAATAGCTTCAAAAACACTAGGTGTAACTGTATTGTACTAAAATTCCTTGAATGGAGCAGGATCAATTTTTATATTTCCAGCACGAGGTTCTACTAACTTAATTGTAACATTTCGCTTTCTATTTACAATAATGGCCATGTACTCTTCCATTGTATAGACACGATCTGTTTTTAAGCTGTTTTTTAAACGGGGTAGAAAAGAATGGATCTTCTCAGGAAAGTAAAGTCTGATCTTAAATATTTCTCAACCAGAGAGGTGGAAGAAGGTAAAAAGTAACATTATATATTAACCTACAAATTTCATCTCATGGCCAATATGACTAAAAAGTAATATATCTGTATTTATTTAACATATGCACGACTGTGCATACATATTAACGGTTCAAGGTCATTCTTAAAATTATTTTCTAAATTGTTTTGCTAAATAGTTAGTAAGTGCTTTACAGCGTCTTGGTAAACTATTTATGTGGTCCGCAGCTAAATAAAGGTTGGTGAATTCTGCTTTATAAATTATATTCAAGAAACCATTAAAAACTAATAAAAAAGGGTTCAAACGGCAGCATAAAGCTACCATGGATCAACAAAGGAGTGTGTTTCTGATTGTTATTAAATGTCCGACGATTTTACACATCTATTACCGACCAACCCTTTGAAATATGAGTGATAAATGACCCTAACACAGGATTTAGCCTTAGATAGCTCAGTGGTAAGATTGACGTGCTAAGTTGAGGTTCCAGATTTCAAAAGAATTTTTTTTAAGTGAATTATTTAAGTTCAATAACATAATACAGGTTTGAAGTCATTTCATCAACTTTTTTTGTTTGGGCTTTCCGAATTTCTTCGTAAAAGCGTTTCATTGCCTTGGAATGCTTATGCCTTTTGCCCTTTACATCTCTTATTCCATATTAAAATTTTGTGGAGCAATTTTTTTTAAATGATAAAATTTGTTTTTCTACTATTATTTCACTTCACACATCCCTAAAGACATTAAATGCAACTACACTCAGCCACACTGAAAAAAATTCTTTCATCAATGTCGCACTTGCCACACTGACTTGAAAACGGTGGAGAGCCCTAAAGAGAGATGGTGATATGTCAGGGCGATAAGCTGTACAAACATGCCAAAACCACTAGCGACGGATTTATAGTTTCAAGGACAGACAGCTAGTGACTTGGAGTGAGAAGGGATGAGTTGTCTGCTCTACACTGATCAGACGGTTCTGTTTAGGCTATTGCGGGGTTTTAAATATCATCTATATTTTCAAAATCTGGGGGCAAAATATGAAGCACCTCAGCTCGTATCAGTTTTCATGAGTTTCAGATAGAATATTAATGTGATTTAAGTATCATTATAAAGTTAAAAGAAGTCGGCATTAATTGATTTACTTCCCCCATTTATTACACACGTTTAAGTATACAAAATAATTAATTGACATTGCATGAGTAAACACTGTGGTTAAAATATACATTTAATCTATATGTAATACACTGATCTAAGTTTGGGTTAAGAAAACCTTATATATATATATATATATATATAAATACACACACACACAATTATTATATTATTAATTTTGGACCATACACCCTTAACTTTCTTCACATGGCGACCTCAACAATGTTGTAAAATATATCATATGAGTAGAGTGAGATGAGAAACATTTTAATTTATTTTGATAAAAAAAGTTTTACTATAAAAACTGCAAAAACACATTTTCTCGCGTCCACTACGCTCCCGCTTTAAAGCCTCGTTTATATTGTAACACAACATGTTGGCCAATACTATCCCAACAACTTGTGTTACAATATAAACGCATTCCCAACTTGTTGGGAGAGCCGGTCCGAGCCAACAAGTTGTGTTGGGTTGTGTTAGATCATTTGTTGGAGATAATAAACGATCAACCCAACATGTTGGCTGATTTGGGAGGTTCTGCGCATGCGCTAGAGAGTCGAGTCAGTCTCTAGCCCTGGCAACGCATATGTTTTGTGGCTATACATAAGGCTTCCATAAAGCGCAGAGTTTTAACAATTTTTTCTCCCGGAGTCACAACAATTTTACTTTCCATTTTACCACGTAAATGAGGATACATAAGTGTAACTAAGCATCCAAAGCCCACATATGACATGCGTACAAAGTTATCAAATCCAATTTTCAAATGTAGGTCATTCATTATTCTCATGTACGCACCTTCATTTGGACGTTTAGCCAAAAAACTTCAAACCCCCCACCGTTTCTTACGTTTTGTTTTTTTCTGCAAGAGTACACTTCCTGTCAACACAATAAATGAAGAAAGGCAAGTAATACGATGTTATCCATGGCGAGAAGAAATGTATAGACTGATTAAAAACTAGCGGATGACCAAGGATGTTGGCGACAATAAACGCAGCCTACTTTTCCTCATGTGTTATCTCCCAACATGTTACATAATAAACGAGACTTAAGAAGTACAAGAAACATAAAGAGTAGTCAGTCAATATACAGACATCAAAAGACTACGCAGGCAGAAAGTTGATATCTAGCATTTTGGTACTGTAGTGTGGAAGTAGGTCCCCTTTCCCCCTCCGGTCTTGATAAGCTTCCTCAAACAAGATAATACTTCCCATCCGTGACAACAAAGAAGCGAAACAAAAGTTTGGGTGAGGGGAGGGGATCAAAAGAAGACTTTGTGCACTACCGGTTTTCTGTCTCTTCCTCGCTCTCTCTTTCTCTGCATGTGGTTAAATATTTATTACTTATCAGGTGCCGAATAGTTCACACTCATCGTACTCTCTCACACATGAAGCCCAACTACTCAGCTTAGTTATCTCTTCGTTTAGGTTTGTTTATACTGTTCGTTTTGTCTTTAGTACACAGTTTTTCGATTGTATCTATATTTCTTTTAAAATTGTAAAATGCATATAGGCCCGATTTGAATTTGAATAATAATAATTATTATTCTCGTAGTTATGCAGCTATTTGGAAGTGACGTGTATCAGACAGTATTGTCAATTGTATCAAGACAATGACCCTAAGTTTCGTCTTTTGAGACCATCACGATACCTTGATTTCCGACAAGCGTTCATATCCTAGTTTTTAAATTATTATTTTCACTGAACCTTATCAACCGTCCGGCCTATCAGCATTTAATCACATAAGTGGGGTAGGTAAAATTTAGATTAAATGTACCTTTATTTGCATTTAGAGGGGAAGGGGGCAACCGTTTAGTAAAAATCACCCCAGTACACCCGGCCGGAGTTAGAATCGTGATTTCATCAATTGTTATAAATTGCTTAAATAATGATTATACGAATGCCATTAAGATATCTCAAAAGAGAAGCAACGATCCCAGTGGGTATTTTGGAAGTTAGGGTAGCATTGCTATTTGCCTAAACACGAGATACACGAGAGTTGGATAGCCAAAAGGAACCTAAACAATAGCGCTACAGTTTTTTTTTCTTTATCAAACTAACAGTTTACATTTCTCTTTGAATTTTTATCCGTTGTTTGTAATTATTATAAGCAGTTTAAAAGGGTATCTAAATACAAAGCTATAGACTCAACATGGATCGCGACCACACCAAAAACATTCCTCGACCCCCAGGGTGTCTCTAGGGGTATGTATTATTCGGGGAAAGAGCTAAGGGGGTGGGGGTGGAACTCAAAAGTCCAGATGTTACCTTGATTTTCTTTCTAGTGGGCATTTGGAACACCTTGCAGAAAATAAGAACATACCTTGTGCGATCAACATTGATAGCATTGTACTACATAGTTAGTGTTACTTTATAGACAATTATCTATGAAAAGTGATATTCATAGAGCGTATCTTGATGTATAAATATGAAGAAAGTATATCAAAAACTTTTTCTAGCCGTCGGGTATAAATTTTCTAGCAGTCAGATATGGTCATTCGTAAGAAAACTTAGGCCTGTATTATGTGCGCATTTCAACTGTTGTTAAAAATAAAATGCATAGGTTTTCATAAATATGCCAATAAATTTTCTTCGTTAAAGCTTAAAACCAGATGATTTGGATGTTTCCACTAAATCGTCGAGTGCATCTGCTGGGGAAACATACATACATACATACATACATACGTACATACATACATACATACATACATACATACATACATACATACATACGTACATACATACATACATACATACGTACATACGTACATACGTACATACGTACATACATACGTACATACATACGTACATACGTACGTACATACATACGTACATACATACGTACATACGTACATACATACATACATACATACATACATACATACATACATACATACATACATACATACATACATACAGAATCATATAAGGGCCCCCCTCCCCCACGTTGCCTGATTTGCCATGAGAATTTAATTATCATATTAACAATATTTTCTTCAAAAATTTGTTAAAAATTTGGCTTCGGGGTGCTTTCGGGTCTCCTTCCGTCCAATTATGTTTTAAAAAAAAGTTCAGATCTCTGCGTGGCGTAGATTTGGCTGGGCATCGCACACAAACACACACAGAGACAAACACTTCCTTTTATTACTATAGAAGATATGCATGCCATTTTATCATGGGCTCGAACCCGCATTAGTGGACATTCAGTATAAATAACAAACTAATTTGGTCTTGGTTTGCCTGTGGCGAGTGGTCGTAATTGAATACCGGCCGGGTGTATAATAGGTGTGTTTGTCGATGGTTTCTCACTTTCCCTCCAAGAAAATGTGGGTACATTTCCTCATTCCTATACCATTAGCGTAATTGATAATATAATTTTGCAGATAGCCCGGGACGGGTAGTGTAAAAAAAAAGTGTCTAGGGAGTGGGGATCGACACTCCCGACACTTGGTGGGCACGCCCATAGTGTCTCGTAACGTTAGCGTGTTTTTTGTGTGTGTTTTTACTGACGACGGGACTCTGCGCAACTTCAGCCCCTCGACTCAAGGTCACGTGAGCATTCATTGCTCGTGAGACGTGTCCACAGCTGCAGCCTGCAAAGCTGTCGCTCACCGTCCCGAACCTTCCCGACCGAACGCCGGAAACGTCCGAAACTGTCTGGTATTGATCAAAGCGAGATGCTATCTGGCACACAAACACACTACCACCACATATCAGCTGACTGATACGATCAATATGGAACATTCAAACATAAGCCTATATTGATACTCTTGGAGGACTTAAGCCTGCTGAACATGATCTATTTTTTTAATAATGAGAAATAATGGCGCTCATCACATGCTAATACCAAGCTAGCTGTTATTATTAAACTAATTAATGAAAAAGTACTTGAACAACACCAATTGTTTGCCTTTTCAGGAATCTATTCTGCGTTTTTATGGCATATGTGTAGGCCTTTGCGGTGAAGATATTCATCTTTTTTTATTTCTAAATACATAATTATTGCAGAAGACTTTTTTTTTAATATACCTATTCTTACAGGCCTTATATACTTAAAATGGATTTTATTGGATTGCTATCTGTTAGACTTTCGAGTAACATATGTTCAAAGTGTTTCATTTTGTGCGTATAACCCTAACGGGTAGTAAGACGCGGTGCTAATAATAATAATAATGTTTCATTTTAATATAAATAGAATTAATATCTTATTTACGTACGTGTTAAACGTTATAAAGTGGTTCATAACGCAACTGATATAAATACTCGGTTTTAGTTGGAATGACAAACGCGAGGTTAATGCACTTAAATGTAGGCCAAGTTGTTTAATTACATGCTAAATTGTTTTAGCTAACTAGTTGACATCCTCTCTCCATGCATTATATCAATACTGTTCCTTTTAATAAACCTGATGATACCCGCCTCGGTGGCGTAGTTGGCTAACGCGCTAGTCGTGTTAGCTCGACTGCTGAGGATGGGGAGATCGAGGCTCGAATCTCGGTCGGGTGAACTGGGGGTGGTTTTTCCTAAATGGTTTTCCACTCTCCCTCCACGCAAATGCGGGTTCACTTCCTCGAAATTAAACCTTCCCAATTCCTAATCCATTAGCGTAATTAGTACTTAAGCGTATAACCCGACCGAGTAGTAAGACGCGGTGCTAAATAATAATAATAATAATAAACCTGATGCCCGATGTTAAGCTTAAAACTTGTCTTGTTTCAAACTCCAAACCGCTTCTAGAGACATCTAACCTGTTAAACATTTTCAATTAAAATCTCCAGGAGAAGACAATTTCAAATGACATGTGAGAACATCCCATTTTCCCAAAAATTCTGATGGAGAGCCACTCTAAATATCTTCTGGATGCATCAAATTTAAAAAAAACATGGTGAAGACCACTCCTAATAGATTATAGAGGTACACCCAGTTTTCCAAAAGATTCCAGACAAAGACCATTCTAAATAGCTTATAGGGACATTCAAATTTTTAGAGAAAGACCACTCCAAATAGCATATAGAGAAGTATAATTTTTTTACTAAAGTTAAGACGAGGGCCACCCCGATATCTTCTGGGAGTATCCAGAACCCCCTTTAGGTTTGGTGTCAAAGCCCCCTTTTATTGGCGTGCTAAGTCAAAGGGCCTGGACTCGATACCTGTGTTCAGGTGTCATTTTTCAATTCAAAGAATACTTTACCCGTGGTAACGGACCAGGTTTAACACCTGGCGGGTCTGCTCAGACCACTTATCACTTCCCTGAGTTGTCGGGGAGGAACTTGACCCTCTTCCCCTATGGAGGAAATTTACCCACCTTCCCCCCTCCCCAATGGAGGAATTTGACCCCCCCTAGTGGAGGAACTCGACTTCGCCCTATTTATTTATTAAAATGATATAAATGATATATAAAATATTTAATTTATATATTTATCTCATGGTCTGTTGATGCTTTAATTCTGATGGGATGGAGCTAAGAAGGATAGTTAATCAAGTACTAGCTTGATGAGAAAATTAAAAAACATTTTTGTGCTCACGATTGAAAATCTGGTGCGAATATATTCTCAGTATTTGAAATATTTAAATGTAAATGAAACGCAAGGCAGTTCGATCCTCTTACTATTTCTTGTAATATTTTAATATCATTTTTTTTAAATACATGCTTTGCGTTAAAATTAAACGTAATGTCTTGGAGTCGGATGATATTTACATGTCTAGGGTCCGCTTCCTAGATTTGAACTTTAACGTGCCAGTCTTACTATCTTTATAGGTCCCAGCTCTACGTGACATATTTTAGTCACAACAGTAAAGGTGATAAAACGTTAATCTCCGCTTACTAAAGTAAAGTAACCTTCTCAAGTACCCGTACCCTCGTTCCAGAAACCTTGCGATTACACTGACACCCTGTCTGATAGAAGCTCGACTTTCTTACTCTCTGCTTTGTTTCCTAATAAGGAACTTGTGTTATGTATATCTTTATTTTCCCACCTTCACTCAAATATGATTATACTATTGTTCTAACAAAAGGTTTTCTTAAGAGGGTCTCAGTAAATTGGATCCTCCATAAGAAGATTGTGCTGATATCATTCATAAGGAATTTTATGTTATCCAGGGGCGTAGCGTCAGGGTAGACCATGAGACTAAAGCAGCGCTTACACTATGTAGCATGTAACATTGTTATATAACCATGATATATCATTTGCTGGATAAACTTTTAGCAGAGGAGAAACATGTGCTATTAAAACTTATAGCAGAGCACGTCTTTCTTCAACAAATTTAGTTGAGTTCAAAATTACGATTAGAGAGGAGGCAATTATCGCGGCTCAGTTATTCGATTGAACGAAGTAAATTAACATCAATATGACGGGGACTGTTATCGTTTGAATCAAATCTCAAAATAATACGGAGTACGTGGTCTACTGTGGCAAGTAAAATCGGGGAGTGGGGTGATAACACCCACTATCAGCTGGAGCGATGAGATTAGTCCTAATCGAACATTGCCCAAGATTAAATAGAAGCTACATGCTCGAGGACAAGGTAGACATGGAGAAGACATGAAGCAGGGTTCGAGATTAAAGTCGGTTCACCGTAGGAATTGTTTTCTGAAAGGCCTTTTTCTCTACCAGAAAGCTATTATATAGTAGGATATTGGTAGGAAAAAAGACCTTTCAGAGAGTAATTCCTACCGTGAATGGATTATACTTCCACCAACGAGATATATACCCTGATTTTTGTTGGAAGAACAGTAGTGAATATTCAAACATAGTTCTTTGCGGCCAACATTGATAACATTTTAATACATCATTTATCTAAATCTATAGGTATTGATCATATATATCAAAAGTGACAGCCGCAGATAACATGACTTTATGTATAAATATATTAAAATTCCTACCGAAATCATACTATAGCTGCTCTAAGAAGTGAGTGATGATGCATCATTGAGTGAAAGCTTGCTGGAATATTAGTTTAATTGCGGGAGCTGGCAATTCTGTCAGGACAATGTGGCGCACTGCCAAGTGGTTTAGGGTCTATTGAAGCGTTTGTCTTCAGTTGACCTCGGTTATTTCACGCTTCACTATCTTGTGGCCATGTGAATTGGTCGATTGGGCCAGCAAAAGGAAATATGGACGGGCCTGAGAGCTAATTATTCTAAGTTTAAAATAGTGGAGCCAATAATGTCCATATCTCTCACTCTCGCGTGCGCGTTTGTGTGTTAGAGGGCTGCTTTAAATTCAACTTTTAAAATATCATTGGGGCACCCTGCTATTTTGTTCTCCTTGTGGAAAATGGGTATAGTTAAAATTTTATTGGATTTAATTGAATTTTAGAGGTCGCTACCGCACATCAAGGCTTTCTAAAAATTGGTCATTTTAACTTGAAGTGATCCATCTAACAGATATTGTGAGAGCCTGAGCCACGAATTGTTTATTACTTTTACACCACAATTACCTCTACCGAGTACTACCCCACATCCCACCCCCACTCCTTTAAGCCCTCTCTTTCCCTTTCCCCCTTCCCTTTCCATACAGCATTGGTTGACCGTCAGTAAGTGTTAGATTGTAGCCTCAATGCTACATGCCACGCACGCTCTCATAACATCGCACTCGAGCTATCTAATTGTTGTGTTTGTAGGTTTGAGTTTCTATTTATATGTAAACGAGTCAGTAATGTTATCTTTAAGTAGTCAAGTGAATTGTGTTCTAAGTTGTTGTTTTTTTGTCTTTGTTACAACATTAAGGTGCATGCAAATGAAGGTATAACCTTATAAAGTAAAGCTAAACGTTCAGAAGGATTAAAACAAGGAGAAGAATGGCAGAGGAAACTGGAAGATCTTTTTGATATCGCTCATGTTGATGTTCTAAGAACTATTCGTATTCAGGAAGACAAAGAATTTCTTCATGTTCAGCGAGAAAAAGGACGTCCTGGCAAGATTTGAAGCATAGGTAAAATAGTACTCACCAAAAATGAATTTAAAGCTGAAAAGATAAAAGCTCGTGTAAAGAGAGTGCATGCGCAAGAAAGAGAAGGCGATTATTAAATCAATAAATGAATGAGCGAACTCCCAATTCCATTGTCTTCTTCGAGTGAAGAGGAGATCGATATATCTGATAAATGTGCTTTTGCTGATCAAGGTCTCTCAACCTCTGAATCACCTCTGTAAAAGCTTGGTAGGAAGAAACTTCTTGATGATGATTTGGCTGTTAGTTTTTGTGATTCGAAATTAAGTTATATAAAAGCAGCTGTCGTGCTGACGACTTCACAATACAATGTTAACAATTCGTATTTCTATCGTTAGTGTATAATGTGTTGACAGAAGATTGCGAAGTCTTTGAAGAGTGTATTTACACCAGAAGTAACTATTCAGTGGGATGGCAAAAGATATAAGATACAACCGAACATGAAAACGTGCATCGCTTTCCAACTGTGGTATCAGGTATGTGTTGATCAACTTCTCGCTGTTCCAAAACTTGTTCCTGCAACAGAAGAGTCAGCAGCTTCAGAAGTTTCTGAAATTAAAATGTATGATCTTCGACACTACAGCAATAAATACTGGACTAAGGAACAAGGCATGTATTTTTTTGGAAGAAAAGATGGACAAATAAATTATATGATTGGCCTGTCGTCCTCATATCATGGAGATCATGTTAGATGCAATAGCTGTTAATGCGCTTGGGAGTTAAACTGGTCCAGAGATATTATTGTTCAAAATATTTTAAAACGCCTGAAACACTATTGAATATACTGAGTTTAAAACTGTCGCTTCTGATGATTCTACCCTAAGTGAAGTCAAAAATATTACCACTGAGATGATCTCTTTTTCTCAGAAGCAACTTTAAAAGTTCCAACCTCGAGATGACTACAAGTAATTACTACCTTTCTATTATATTCCTAGGGGGTATACCTGAAAAGGGGGTATCTTTCAGAGCACCTGCTGGACTTCATCGTGCTATATGGAAGGCAAAAGCAATTTATTCATTTAAGGTGTATTTATTCAGAGATCATTTCAAGCTGACGAAGAGAGAAGAAAAGGGAGTTGGTGACATTAGCATTCTTACAGTAAAAGTTTACATACAATTCTGGTTCCAAGCGGCGTCGGAGTTTTTGTATTTAGAAAAAATCTAAGAAAAAAGTAATCAATCAAGCGTTGTCCTTAGTTGCCATGAAGTTTATTTATTGCCCACCTATCAGAGGAGCTGGTTGCGTTCGCTTCTTCTTTTTTTTTAACGAAGAATTTTAAACTCTAACAAAGCGGAAGATGTTGGAGGCCTTTAACAATGAAGGAATGGAGTCTGCTCTGAAACATATATGTATGGATCCTGATCTTGTTGATATGAAAAATATTGAAGATTTTGTATTTTGCAACCCTCTAAGATTTTCCGAATAACAGGTATTCTATCAGAGTTTCTATGGAAGAATGTATAAATTTCGAAAAAAGGTGATTATAAGACAAGTAGAGAAATTGTTCACTCAATTATGGTTGTTAACGATATTACAGAATGAGGAGTAGAATTGATGTAGGAATACAAAAAAATTACATAACTCAATTGAAGAATAAAAATGGTAGGTGCTAATGGTAAAACAATCCAGACATAAGTGCCCTGAAATGAGAAGATGCACTTTGCTATCCTAATATTAGTGTTTATTTTAAACAGTGTTTAAGCATGTTGTTTTATTCATATATGTTTGTTAAACATACATAAATATGAATAAACAAAAATAAGTGCATTTTATATATCTCCAAGAAATATATATGTAAAACTAGTTTGTGCTCTTTTTTTAAAAAATTCTCAAATATATATATATATATATATGACTTTCTCATGAATAAGAACACAATGGCAGGATGCCTACTCAAAAAATAAAAATAAAATTTTGGGGGTCGAGTAAGCACCACCCTTATATATTTTTTGGGGGAAGGGGGGGTTTGTACATTACAATTCTCATGGTAAGGTCATTTTAGACAATACAAAACTTTTTTCCTATCAAAATTGAATAGTTCACTAATAGTGCTATTTTGATTCTATGAAAGGTGTGGAAGTGAAAAAGCCCACACGAAAATTGCTCTCGGAAAGAACCCCACCGACACATGCGCACACGGAAATATGCCCTCCAAACCCTCACTAATAATGTTTGGTTCATAAACCTCGTACAGTTGATGATAATACAACCTAACCTAACCTAACCTTTTTATTTGTGTGCGCATATGTGTCAGTGGGGTTCTTTCTGTTCGCAGTTTTCGTATGGGCTTTTTTCCGGTCGCCCGCTATTTTATAGGTAATATTGATAAAAATCTATCAAACGTGACAACTTGACGTATGAATACTCGAAAGTTGATATAGTAACTTTTATAGCTGTCTACCCATGAAAATTGGACTTAAGTATGTATATAAAGGAGTGAGTGGGTTGAATACTAATATTTAAGGATGACAGGGTTTGGCATTATTTATATGTTACTAACCCTAGTATAACTTTAAACCAAAGTTTTATGTGTTTAAATCTTGAATAATTTAACCTTGTTTAAATTTTACTTAAATGTGGAACTCCCTTTTTTAGGAGTTATTTCATTTCTGGGGGTCCAACAATTCCCTAATTGGATTGGCGGTAGCGTGTACAAACGCCAACAGTACGAGGGGAGGATCTCGTTCATAAAAATTGTGCGATAAAACCTCTTAGTGCTAACAAAAACAATAAACTTCCTCCTCGCCTTAATTTTGGGTTGGCGTGCTGCAAGACTGAGCTCTCTTGAGAGATTTCTCACTAGATCCGCCATTGTTTATTATTCGTTCACTTTCTCTTAGAAATAAACTTTTATAGTTGCTTTATAGGCCTACATAGCTCACTTTTCCACGACATTTTTTTCACTTTCTTATAATATAAAGAAATTAATGTAATCGTGAACATTATTTTTATCTTGAGATGATGATGATGAATCTTAACGTTTTATGTCTTTGCGTGCTCCCGAATTCAGGGAAGTGTATATCTTCTTTGTACCTAAAGTTACAGCCGAAACAGTTTAATGGATTTCGTTCAGAATTTATTATTTAATACTAAAAAATCATACATGGAGGTAACTAATTTTAATTCTTGCTCTAAAATGAAAAATTTGATATAGTTCGAAAACGGCTTTAACGGTTGAATTCCAAATGTTTAGATGAATGTTTACTTTATAAATAACACTGAATTATTGTATTTAAGAGTGTTTTAATGGTGACATTTTTTTATAATCCAAACTATAATGGACCATATAAAAGCATGTACGATTGTGTCTTATATAGTTTGTTTTAGGTATGTTACGCCAAGACCGGAAACCGGCTACTTCGTGAGTTGGCTGGACTCTTTCGCACATTGGCCAGCTGATGCAGCCAAAGCGCAAAATATTGATGGGGGTAAATTTGATTTGGTGTTCTGGCTAGTTAAATCGCGTATTGACCACGACATCCTGGCCAGTGCCCAGAGTGCCCTTCTAATTCACGTGGAGGCTTACGAGATTTGATGTAATAACTGTGAGTGGTTATTAAAAGTTAATTGGTGCATTTAAAGGAGATAGACCCGCTTCGGTGGCTGCATGCGCTACTCTCTCAATAGACTGACGATGACGGAGAGATTGAGGTTCGAATCTCAGTCGGATGTACAGAGGGTGGACAAAATAATTTTACACGCAAATGCGGGTACACTTCCTATCAATATAACCTTCCTAATCCCCAAAACCATTAGCATAATTGGTTCAAAGCGTATAACCCGAACAAGTAGTAAGATGTGGTGCTAAAAAAAAAGACGAGATAGCAGTATACTTTATTATCTATGTACCAATTACCTTTTTGATGTACCAACCAAAATTAACATAACCTAACCAATTATATGTAATAAAATATAAAGGAGAAAAAGAAAATTATTCGCTATGGCCAATTTCCTACGGCTATATCCAGAACTGTCTGGCCAAAGCTAGAAGTGGCCGGTAATTTCGCAAACCGGCAAGACTTCGTGTTTTGGCCGTGACAGATGCACTAAACTTTGATTTTAATTATTGTCATATATATTTTGTTTGAGTTTTGAGTTTATATTTGAATTTCCATAAATCAAGGATGGGGAAATTGCAAGTTGCTGGCTATTTGATCAGTTTATGGGACCCGCCATTAGGTTACATAATATTTATTACAAATGGGCCACAGAAGCATTAGCTTTACAAAACTCAATATAAATTATTCTTTTTTCAGAATTGTCATCCATTTTCTCCATTTAAATAATATGTTTGAAAGATCTATCAGTATTATAGTTTTAATGTGTCGATAATTATTCATACAAAGTTCACGACACAGTGATAGAGGCGAACACAAACAAAAACCGTGTCTGTAGTACTAAACAGTCAACGTATACGATTCCTTGGGATTTTCAGAACGACCGTCGTAAGGTTCAAGCTTTTTTTAGTGGTCCGAATTAGGCCTAAACTTTTCCCAACTCCCGCTTGATTTATTCCTATTACTAACAATTTCATTAAAAAAGAAGCATTCGAGTTTTAGTATATTTTCTGGGGTGAAATATTTAACATGCATTTTCTTAAACTCACGACCTACAAACTAACTTAGTTCTGCACATCTAGCTCTAGCGCCTAGATAACAGATTAGATGACAAGGTGGATCTGTATACAAATGGGGGTGATGTAGCTCCGCTGGTGTGGTTCCCCCACTCCCACCAAATTAAATATGATTAAAATCAACTTCGCCGAGATAGTCACATTCCCACCCCTACCCTTTATTCCCGCCTAAAAAATCCCTGACGTAATCTAGCGTCGATTACGATCTATTAAAATTTAAACTTTTTGGCCCTTATTTATATAGTGGTTAGGTTAGATCAATGACTTCAAGAAATCATACTTATAAATCCTAGTATGTACTTAGAAAACATTGTTTGCAAACGTTGTTTCTTGATATTTCCTGTTGCTTAAAAACATATGGAAACCGTTTGCAAACATGGGAAACATAGTGTTTGGTTAAACAAACATGGTTTCGCATCTAGAGTTCATTGGAGTACAAGATGTCTACCGAGGAGGATGTTGCTATGGCTAGTGGTTTATACGTAGAGCTAATATTAATGGACTCTTCGAGAAGACAAAGAAGGTAGAAAACTCTGGTGAGTTTGTACAGTGCTTCAAAATAGTTCTTACTATGTAAATAAGCTTCTGTCATAACTGAATCTCAATGATGGCAGTGGTTTTAGGAACTTATCTCGCGTGTATCTTACAAATTTTGAAGTTATTTTACAAATGGTCGAGCCCACGACAATGAACGACTGGCCTGGACCACGTTGTTTGCTGTCGACAATGTTGGCAAACACGTTCAGACATGCAAACTTTGTTTCTTGAAACCCATTTGAAATGGATGACAAGAAACATTGTTTCCTCTTTGTTAAATACAAAGGAAACACAAAAAAAAGTTTGCAAACTTTTTTCGAAGACACTAAAAACATTTAGGAAATAAGAACAAAATATTTGCAAACATTTTAATGTTCCCATGTTTGTACTGAGCTTAAAAGTATATGATTCGTATAATGCGAGCTGGCTGTTCATAAGGCTCAAGGACAACATATTTGATATGAATGAATGAATGAATCCGGGGGAGCTGGCTTGGTGGGTTAGCAGCTGTTGACGGTATGGACTACAATCAGAGCTGAAACGTATTTCAACAGTAAGGTTCATTGGACGGCCTAGCTTACCTTTGATCGATCTTCATCGCCCCATAACCGATCACTCTAACCACCTATTTATGACGGAACAACCCTCGTTTTAGATAATACAACCAATGTCTGGGTAAAACATCCGAATAAAACTATGCATCCGCTTTTTTTTTCTTTTTTTTTTCCCCCTCTCCTTCGTATTGCGGATTTTCACGTGCTTGTGTACCGCAAGAATGTGGGCGTGGCCGGCGCTGCGATGATCATTTGTTTTATTCGCGACAGCTCCCAATAAAGATGGCGCCATTTAAAAGCTCGTTGCAGTGAAGGCGTTATTTTTTGTTCATAAACACGATGTATATTTAAAAGCCCATCAGGGCATAAAAACACTACAGTTGTTTCTCTACTCTTTCGATGGCATACTCTTGTTTGGCCTATTACACTCAGTGTGACTGATTTTCCTAGAAGTTTGCTTTTTTTTTTAATAGTTGTATTATATATTGATGCGCATTTAATATGAAATCTATGAATAAAAATTAAATCTGCTCTGCTCAAAGCAACAAACACGCTATTTATTTGAAAACTACT
>CABFWB010000318.1:285307-324807 GCA_902151455.1 Timema bartmani
ATATATATATATATATATAAGTATGGCTATCTTTCAAGCGTGCGCGCTCCAGTCTGGCCACCTCTCATTACAACCAATGTGTTCTATTTTATATTTTAGTCGCTCGCCCAGTCTGGCTGCCCCCTTAGTACGGGAAAGTAAAATAAAAACATTGTTAGATTGGACAGACGAAGCGACTAATTCTGCCAAATTGACTTGTGTCCAAAATTCCTGTATTCAAGAGACTCTCTTCAAATACCTCTATTTAACTTTATTTAAATTTTATTTAACCTCCACTTTCTGAACCAACTTCATCGTCAATGTCCTTATGTATTCTTTGATCGTTCCTGAAAGGAAGCACGAGAACAAATTAAATCATTTACAGACACCGGGGGTCGAACCGCTACCCGCTTCAATGGTCGCATAGTAAACCTTATCAAAGGTCTTGCGATCACCCACCCTTTCTCCGTTCTAATGTTTTTTCTATAATTTTATATTAATTCTTAAAATTCAACCATTCCTCAAATAATTTTCTCCTCAACATTCTAGAAAAAATATAAAATGGAGTGTACATTTTCATTATCTTATAAATTATTTGAAAGTACTTGATATATTGGCGAGCCTAGAAGAAATAAAGATAGACTTTTAATAACTTTTCTCACGCGATCGATTGAAAACTGCCTCGAGATATACCGGTCGATCTCGATCGACTAGTTGCTGACCTCTGTACTAAGGCTTCACTCTCGAAATAGATTATAAACTGCCAATGACGGGTATATCGGGGTTTGAATACCGACCGGGTGTACTAAGGTTGTTTCCTAAATGGTTGTCCACTCTCCCACGCAAATGTGGGTTCACTTCTTCCTTCAACTTTCCTCGTCCATTTAGTCACAGGTTTCATGGATTTTTCCCCCCACACAGTTCAAAAATGTCCTGTTCGCTGTTAGAAACATCAATTTTACAACGGTGGATTACTATTCTAAGAAAGTTCGTGTGCCATAAAAAAATAAAGATAAAATGGTATCGTGGACCTTTAGTTGTAAACCACTATGCTACACCAAAGTGTAAAAGGTAACCTGTCATGTTAAACGGAAGGTACATGGTGCTGGACGCACCAATAGTTTCACACACACAGGTGGTGTGTAAGAACGTTAGTGAATTCTTAGTGGACCGATAGTGTGGTCCTGAGCTCGGTCCACCTTTTAACCTACGATGACACAACCAAACCTACGCTAGTGTCAACAAAGCTTCCACTTAGTCAAGTTCTTGCATACGGCCCATAGACCTAACTTCTGAAGCTATTCACACCTAGCATAGTTTGGCGCCACACGTCTTTGCCTATCACGCATACACACACCACCGATGTATGCATACTCTTACTGACATATACTCCGATTTTGGTTGGAAGAACAGTAGAGTAAATTCAAACATATTTCTTTGCGGCCAACACTGATAACATTTTACTTTATTATTAGTGTTATTCTATAGTTATTTATTATATCTATCTAAAGTGACGGCTGCAGATAGTATGACCTGCTGTATGAATGTATTAAAATGGTTTTAGTAACTTTAGTAACTAACTTCTACTGTTCTTCCTACCAAAATCATACTATAACTCATCGCGGCACATTCGTTATGAGTACAGTATAGAAATAAAAACTTCACCAAAAGTTATTACTTTTAAACGAGGTAATTACTTGTTGTTTCCCACATAATGACTGCGTTGTAAAGCAGAGCAGATTAAGTTTACCCTAAATTTTTAACAACGCAAGGATACAGTACTGTTCTCTCTTTTCCCTCTAAATCTCTCTCCTTTTCCAATTTCTCACTCTTAACTCCCACCCGCTCTCCTAGGCATACATCTATCACACACTCTTTTCCTTAACGAGGGTATTTTCATTACATAAAAATATAATTTATTAATGCAAGCAAATGTGATAATTTGAGTATTGCGCTAATTATACCTACATTTTAATTATGTTAAGTGTGTGGAAAGTTAACGCATTACATAATATTACATTTTAATAGAGCACTTAATTATAACTTTAAAAAAAGACTCATGTTTTAATTTTATTTTATAAATTGTAAATCATTTAATCATCATGTTTTGCTAAGTCTATAGAATCTAGATACATCGTAAATTTCAATTACTGATAGCTACAGAGCCTGTGAACTTTATAATATCTGGTATATTAAAATTTGTGTCTAATGTGTCATCATGTGATATCTGGGATTGATTTGGGTTTTTTTTTTTTTAATATATGTTACTTTGAGTTTTGTCAGTTAATTATTCGGTGGTCCAATTTTATAAATAACATTGTGTAAAGCACCGAATGGCCACAAAACCTTGTCTGTTGAGCCTGAGTAATGCACAAATATTAATTATTGGAAAGGAGACATGAAATTAATTTGTATTTATTCATACCCCTTAGTATACGGGTATTGC
Source organism: Timema bartmani (assembly GCA_902151455.1). Lineage (NCBI taxonomy): Eukaryota > Metazoa > Arthropoda > Insecta > Phasmatodea > Timematidae > Timema > Timema bartmani. The sequence continues at coordinate 287,733 of CABFWB010000318.1, forward strand.
ATATCATTGACTTAAACTAAGCCTAATTTTATGACAGATTCAACCGTTTTGTGGGGAAGGGAACAAACTAATTTATATTATGTTTGTAAAATTTTGTCTTAGCCGGGGATCGAACCCGGGACTCAAAAGTTATGTACATTATGGTATTAACAATCGATACTGGTGGCCGCCTACGCCCTTAGTTAAGAAATGGGTAGGTGGTTTACTTATTTGCTCATAAATGAGGCGAAACGGGCGTGGGACAAGGCATCAACCTACGCTTCTTCATTGTTTGGGGCCTCAATTGAATCTATTTTGCCACAAGGTCGGGCATACGCCCACTTTACACAGCTTTAGTCTATTTTGCGCTGTGTTTAAAGTAAAATAAGGTAAAGTCTGTTCAGCGTAGGAATTGTTTTTTGAAAGGCCTTTTTCCCTACCAGAAAGCTATTATATAGTAGGATTTTGGTAATGAAGACCTTTGAGAGAGTAATTCCTACCGTGAATGGAGTATAAGACACTGTTTTTCTAGTTTTTCTTGCAGAACTCATTTGTAAGCTGCGAAAAAGCGTTTACCTATCTTAGATACAATTAAATAGGCTGATACTTTTAATGAGCCGCGTATTATTTATTAAAGTTAGGTGCTAGTCCCGAGCTATATCGACTTTTAATTGAATATTGTTATAACCTGTATAGGCCTAAATTTTATTTAAACAGTATAAGGCAACATTCAGAAGTGCAATATGAAAAAAAATATATCTCAAAACATTGTTACCATCAATATAAGGATTGATTAAGGAGAAGGTATGATTATGGTTGCTAAAAGGAAGTGCGCCCGCATTCGTGTGGAAATAAAATGGGGGAACTAGCATCGAAATTCAAACCTTGGCCTGACGCCCTAAACCATAAAGACACCTGTGTGGCCGGATATAATAATTTTAAAAAAAATTGTGTACTAGCCAACTTCTCTGTGCACTCACAATATGATTTATTAGTGCCTCAAACCCCAATGAGTGAACACCAAATACACAAGTACCCGCTTTACGTCACTAAAACGCTGAGTGATTGTATTCACACAATGTTACTTTATATCCTCTTTAAGTCACTTGTGAAAATAGAGGCTTACGAAAAAGAAGTGAATAAAATTGGGTGTGAAAACATAACTAGGCAATACAGCTGTAGGGGGGGGGGAGGGGCGTGCTTTTGGAGGGTTAAGGCTTAAAAAAACTCCGAAAGAACGTATTCTTAATAATAATGTGTGTTTGCATTCTTCCTCAATAGACAGAAGCTTATTGGTGTCATATAAAATCAAGGGCGCACTCGAATTGCGGAATAAGGTATACCTGTCAGCAGACATTCAATTAGGGCGCACTCGAATTGCGGAATAAGGTATACCCGTCAGCCGGTCCACACGGATTGAATAACCTGTAATCCCATTCAACTTTTAAACTAACCTAACCTAATCTAATTTAATCTAACCTCACTTAACCTCCATGTTCCATTTTGAACAAAGTCATTATGAATTTAATCTTTGCCCCGCAGTTCGTGTAAGGGTATTGTTACCAAGCTCGGATGAGTTGTTCCGCAATTCGTGTGCACCGAAAATCAATAACTCCTACAATTCACTTTTTTTTAAATTGCTTCACAGGGGATTTAGTGTTAGTGGGACTTCCTCACGAGCCTTCACAGGCAAAACAGTAAAACACATCCTCCAAATAAATTTCTATGTATGTTCTGGGAGAACCTAAAGTCCCAAATTATTGGATGGAGTAAAATACCACGGGCGCGCCTGCGGGAAAGGACTTTTCTTTACAGTCCAATTTTCATAGAAATAACCTTCTGACAACTATAAAAGTCACTAAAGTTACTTTCACCTATTTCATGTGATCTGCAGTCATGATATCAGGGTTGGCCGCAAAAAAAAAAGTTTGAATTTTCTAAAAGGCCCTCACTTTGAAAATTGGACTATATCTTATTGGAGTCTTATTTAATTAACACAACCCCAACGGTGTTTAAAAATAATTTAATTAAGGTAAGAGGAATATAATCTTCACACGTATAAACTGCACCCCACCCCCGAAAATAATTATGGATATCCTAAAGCCCCAAAGTAGTGGGTGTAATCCAAGGGTGCATCAGCGAGTAGGGACTATTTATTGTGCTACACCAGCAGGTTTCATTGTTCGGTAGAGCCCGTAGAGGAGAGAACAGACTGTTTTGTCGGTCGCTGGAGTATACGCTACGTCGACTGGTCGTTGACAAGAGGAGGCGGGCGGAGTGGTGGTGGTGGTATCTAGCGTGAAGATCAATACCCCACTCCGTGACCTTTCTGTGACCTTGCGGTCTGGTCAGGGATGTACGCAAGGTCACGCGAGGATCTCTTTTTCTCTCTTCCACTTCTTTAGCTTATTCTATCACCAACACCTTTGCATCATTAAAAAAAATGCATGTTTGTGCCCTCGTAAAAATGTTTACACTAATTACAGAGGTGGCCGACCCGTGGTACGCCTAAAATCACCTTAGATTTTTTTAAATGTAGCGATAACATTTTATTACAGTGGCAAAAAAAACAAAACAATACAACACCTGATAAGGCCAAGTTCGAATACCAGCCGGGTGTATTGAGAATGTTTTTTAGCACCGCGTTTTACTACCCGTTAGGTAAAGTCTGTTCACCGTAGGAATTGTTTTCTGAAAGGCCTTTTTCCCTACCAGAAATCTATTATATAGTAGGATATATGGTAGGAAAAAAGACCTTTCAGAGAGTAGTTCCTACCGTGAATGAAGTATAGGTTACGCCTATGTACTAAATTCCGCCAATGGCTTTAAGGATTAGGAAAGTTGTGTTTAGAGAAAGTGTACTCACATTTGCGTGGAGGATGGAAAACCCTTTAGAGGAAAAAAAAAACAGTACTCCTGACAGAGATTTTAACCTCGATTTCACTGTCATCGACAGTCCATTCTACTATGAGAATAGCGCATTAGACAACGCAGCCACCGAAGCGGGTGTAAATAAATTGAAGGATATACAGGGGAAAGGGGGGGAAAAGTAAAATTTTAACTCGAATTGAGTTAGTGCTGCCATCTGTAAGAATACCAATATACCTTTCTAATGCACTTTACATTATAGTTAAAAAGAGGTCGCTGTCATTTTTAAAAATAAAGTATTTGTTCTAGTCCTTATGTGGTTTAAGATATAAAAGTTGTCCTGTAAAATGTGTGTAATGTGACTTCCCCTTTACAGCTCAGTTGCTAAAATCTTAGCTATTGAGTTGGCCTTCTCTGTGTATTGTTTCCCGCCACTATTGAAGATCTTCTCGACTTTTACCCGTTAGTTTCATGTAGAGGAGAGGATATTTTATTGAAAAACAACACTATAAATAAATTAGACAATCTTTGTACAGACCCGGCACTGACTGGGAAAATGAAAGGCTTTGTGGTTTTGTTGGAAGGTCATTTGAAGTACACGTACTATTTAAATACTAGTGGATTATCCATCAAGACGCCCTCTGTGTCAAAGACATGAAATTATCTTCTGTGTTCGAACCATTAGTGCAACGTGTCAACAAGATCCGCGCTCGACCACTCAACAGAAGGGGATTCCGCAAACACTCTCGGAAGTAGGATCGGAAAAACAAACCTGTCCTAGCTTAACATATTGTTTCATAAAATAAAAAAATCCTCCCATTGTTTGACGGAAGAGGCTTGTAATTCAGTGGGAATGGAATTGTATAATTTCCTACCAGGGTAAGGCTTTGCAAGCCTGCCTTTATTTTTAAATTAGTGTGCACAATTATTAGTCTACATTATTTTTTATAGCAAGTTAAATATCCTTCAAAGGTTATTACATATAAGATGTTTACATGCCAGTAGAAATGTTGTTAGTGATACGAGTGCTTGTTGTTTATCAAGCGATGACCTTGACTTTTCATTATTTGACTAGATAACACCATATGCTGGGCGGGTTTACAAACAGTGCTTTAAGAAATGTTTGTTCAAGGTTTTACCAGCGATATATAACTTTGTAGGGATTGAATTGAATATAATTTTTTTGTTCATATGAAATGATATAGTTAGCTTAAACTTGTTAATTCAGATGGTTCTTGACTTTTCGAATAAAAACTAAAATAGATATTTATTTAATACAATACTAAAGCGGGTCCCACACTATTCGCGAATGTGGATGAATGTTTCTGCCAAATACTCGCCAGAATGTTCGCTTTACATTTTGTGTTATGAAACCCACATTAAAATTCAGCTTCTGTGGACCGTCAAACACTTCTCGTGAATGTATATCCCGAATAGTGTCGAATTCGCCTCCTTTGATTTGTGACCAAAAACCGTTTCCAGAAAGAAACCCCTCGAATCCCGAATATTTGACTGAACATTCGCCATTCGTGATTTACTTCATGGCAATCATAACTAGAAAGTTAGTTACCGCACTTGAAAGACGTATGCCAATTTAATATCCTTCCCTTTTAAAAACAGTTTGCATTACCTAAGTGTGATATTTTTGCTACACAAAAATATTTATCTGGCTTTAGAACAAAAAGTTAAACTATCTAGTGAGTACCATTGTAAACTTAACATTTATAAAAGGCTCATAGTAAGAAGCTTGAATTTGACGAGAGAGTCGTTATAGACCAGTAATTTGGAATCTGACCATGATCTTTGAGTTAGATGTATAGAAACCAACGTGGGACCTAATCTTCGTTGGGAATAATTTTATAACGATACACTTTTATGGCATTTAAAAAACAGTGTATATTTTTATTTTTACGTCCGACAAGAGTGCAGGGGTTGACTGGCAGATTCCAAGCGGCCCGGGACTAAATTTATGATGGTCCTTAGTATATATTAATATTCTGAAAATTGGAAAATTACAACTGAACACGGGAATCGAACCTGGGGCCTTTGGCTTAGTACGCCAATGCTCTAACCACTGAACTATATTAATATCTACAACTGAACCTGTTTCAGTGCAATAAGTTTCTACTTTCTACAGCTAACATGAGCAATAGACTATAAGTTAGGATGTATTCTGGGCATCCCAGGCTTACTCACTGGAACTTTCTATTATTATTTTTTAATAAAATAGAATTCAATGAATTTATTGAATTTAGTTTAAATAGTTTTGGCAGCTCAAATCACACCAGTCCACCCTTTGTAATGTCCCAACTGGTAAACCTCTATGTTGTTTTGAAAACAAAGGATGAGACTACAATTTTAATATTTTATTTGCATTTTATGCTTAAATTCGGGGATTATCTTTATTTTATAATATTATTTTTAATCACTCATTTGCATTTTAGAATATTTAAGCCCTTCAGGCAATTTGGAAGGCAATACATTTCTTTTATTTTAAATGTGCTTACTGGATGCGTTGGACGATGAACCCAAAAGAAAGAGCTGATATTGCACTTAGAGGAAAACGTAATAATAATAAAGTAACATAAACGTGAGTATATTTGTTGTATAAGTGGGAATTTCCTTATATGATAATCGCGTCGATAGAGAAGCTGAGCTAGCCAGGGACAGAAGTTAAGATTGTAAGTCGTCGTTTATTCAGAGTTTTATAAATTGGCGACCCATCGAAAGGGGTTTTCTATAAATCTACAATTGGAGCCCAACAGTGAGGCTTTCTTGACTTCTTCAATCGGCTACCCAACGCGGGGTCTTTATAATTCTTCAATTGGCACCCAACGAGGGCCTCACTCGTATTCTTCACCTTGGCTAGTTGAAAACGTTCCTGCTAGTACACACATAACACTAAGCTAAGATTTGTTCTGCTAACTCTTTAGAAAAATAGCGGACCATATATTTAAATGTGTTGGTTCACACAGAAAGCTAAGCTAAGCTACGCCGCGCTATGTTTCTTCCGATTGCTGTCCGGGCAATTTTTCCATCTCCCATCTTGAGCCATATTACGTTGCGCATGCGGATAACGCAGCTTGGGCTCCATGTTCAACAGACGCAGTGCAGGTCTGGTGAAAATAACTAAAGAAGTGTTGAAGATTTGAAAAGTTTGGTTCACGTGTATTAAAGAAAAAGTATAATTAGGTTTTATATTTAATAAATGTTTTTATATTAAAATCGACCGCCGAGGACGGGGAGATCGAGGTTCGAATCTCGGTCGGGTGAACTGGGGGTGGTTTTTCCTAAATGGTTTTCCACTCTCCCTCCACGCAAATGCGGGTTCACTTCCTCTATATTCAACCCTCCCAATTCCTAATCCATTAGAGTAATTAGTACTTAGGCGTATAACCCGAATGGGTAGTAAGACGCGGTGCTAAATATTATATATATAAATATATATATTAAAATGTAAGCGTTAATTGAAGAAGTCAAACCTCCGCCTCCTACATTTTCTTCATCTTCCAAAACAGCTGCTAACAGCAGCACTTTCTCTTCCTCATTAGGCTTACTATCATCTGAGCTCAAACAAGTAAACCTTACTGGATCAGACCAGAAAGAAAAAACAATGAATTCGGGAGGGAAAAGAGAGACCATTACTTAGCTTAGCTTAGCTTAGCTTAGCAATGAGTGTGAAGCCAAACTGACAGTCTTAGCTCAGCACAGCCTTTAGGCTTTGGTCACAGTATAGTTCAGGTAAGATAGCGGAAAAACATTCATTTCTTAAAATAAATTTACCATTCACTTTCTCAACGTGATAATTAGGAGAAAAATCGTAGAAATTGAATGTATATACTTTGGACTAAATCGGCTTGTAGCTTTTACGTTAAAAAAATTCATAAAAGTGCCGAAAAATGGTATTTTCACTTTTAAGGTGTGAAATTATTTTAATTTTTTTTCTAAAAACAAAAAATAGCCCGTGATAGCGCCTAAAATGACGAAAAAAATTATCCCTTGTCAATTGAAATCGGCTCACAACTTTTTTCAATAAAAAATAAAAACCGCAAAAAAGGGCAATTTTTTTTACATTTAATAACAGGGGTTGTGATTGTGTTAGGAACTTGTTTCGACGCTTAAATTTTAGCTCTTGTTGGTGCCTATTTACAATAAAAATTTCGTTTAAAAATATTTATAACGTTTTTCGGAAATCGCGAGTATATAAAAACAGGTGTTCCCGAAAAACAGCTTGGAAGTGGCCAATAATGGTCATAGAGTGATTTTTCAAAGCGATATTTGTTCGCGAAGAGTTTATCTACAACCCCCATATAATGAAATGTAAACAGTGTCCGATTTAATACCTAAAAACGCGTCTGAAAACCGGGGTGTTTGTTGCTTCAGGCGTACGAGCGGAGAAGTGGCGACGTGGTAGGGGGAAGCCTGTCTGGCGGCCGGGCTTCGATTGTTTTAAAGTGGGGTATCTCGCCGAAATATTAATAGTGGTCATATTATTGACACATAAGAAGCAAATGGTGAGTGGCTATTTTTGACGATTCCCATTGGCATAGTATAATATGCCATTTTTAATTTTTAATCGAAACATTGATATTGTCTCGGTGTTTTGGGAACATAAATAAAAACAAAGTTAATTTTTAAAAATAATTATTACTAACATTTTGTATTGTTATTATTATTTTCATAATTCTTATTTAGTGCTAACGGGCTCCATAAGCATTGCATACGACTATGAAGAAGACTAGATAAATGTTTTGAGTGTCAAATTGACTTTTTTATATGTTATTATTACAGTATAAAATTATTTGTAAAAATAAAATAAATGTTTAGTAATCAAAATTTCATGTTTTTTATTTACATTCATATTTATGCATGATCCAAACTTATAACTTAGTATGCAATGCTTATAAAAAAAATACGGTGCTACTGTGAGCATAGCCAAAGAGTTTAGAATGCTGCGCTACGCTTGAATAAAACTGTCTTTACAGTATAGGGCAACAGCGTTGCCATTCGCTTGTGCTCTGGCCTTTCGCCTCATACACGATAACTCTGCCAACCCAACGCCGCGGCTGATGTTTTCTTACAGAATTGAGTATGTCACTCCGTGGACCGTGTGAACGACCAACTATAGTTGCGACTATAATTATTGTCTAAACAAGTACATATTATGGAAACTTGTGGGTAATTTGAAAGAAACACTGGTCCAAGTTTTCAGCTATATTTAGTTACGAACCCATTCACAGCTGTTCCTTATACTTTGTGTTTTATTTTTGTGTGGGTTATGGTTATTAATATATAACAAAATAACGAAAGTACAAATTAAATCATTGTTAATATGATACAATTGCATCGCAAGATTGATTTTTACTGCACACTAAATTTGCTTTTGCCTTATTTCACGTACAAACGAAAAGTCTATAAATTTTATCACCTTGTATTATTTAAATTTTTGCCCTAAGTTAACCATAAACAAATCAAATAGCTTATTAAGGCATTTAATATTAGACAACCGTTTAGTTGGCGGGTCGCTGCTTTGACTAGTAAGTCATAATGAACTATTGTCCCACCTCCATGACGGAAGTTTTCACCATACCAGAACTCTACGATCGGCAGGTCATTGTCTGAAGCACAACCATGTGCAGTTTGCCCCTCTCGGTCCCGCCGGGAAGAATTGGTGATAGTCTGCCGCGTACCAGCCGCCAGGTGTTCCCCCCTTCCTTGTGCCCCCCTCCCCAACCCATTCTCCTTAGTTCCTACCTTGGTGTTATTCTCGTACCTAGGGGGCCTGGTTATGTTGTGTTGCGTAACGGCATGTGACATCACGTGCGCTATAGAGTAGGTTGTAAAACTGTATCAACTATGAATGCCCGTTAACTTGGTTTGATAAATAAATGTTGCTCGTTTTACGTTTAAATTTGGAGATAGAATTAGGTAACGGTGACCTGGCGGTCTAGGTGTAAGGTGTTGGACTTCTTTGGTGAGAGTCCGGGGTTCAATCCTTGGTTCCGGCACAGATCTATCTGATTGCCAAAGCCTTCCTTCACCTCTGACAAGACGTGTATTAATCACAACTTGTGAATGTGTGGAATGCCGGGCCCCCACTGTGGTTTGGATACCACGTTAAACTGTAGGTCCTCCATTTCATCTCACAATCACCCTACCATTACACATTAGCGTAAGTGCGTATAACACCAAACGGGTAGTAAGACGTGGTGCTAATAATAATAATAATAATAATAATAATAATGATTTAAGAAAATTGTGTCATTTTTTCTTCCGGTCGACGCGCGTTATTTGCGATTGATATAATTCAAAAACTAAAAGTGATGCGTAAAACCACGTTGGTGCACTCGACCGGAATTAAACCCCCAATTTCTCAATAAAAGTCGACCAAGTGCAATATGAGTATCGGTGCAAGCACTATTAGCCCTCGACGTGGGGGCTACTTTTGGTGATAATGGTGTAAGTTCCCCAATATGAGATGGCAATGAATTTGTTTTACATTAAATACCTCTTGAATCAATTTAAACTATTTGAAACCCGCTTCGGTGGCCGCATGGCCTAAGGTGCTACTCTCGCAATAGACTAGACTGTCGAAGACGGGGAAATCGGGCTTTGATCCTTGTCGGGTGCACTGAGGTTGGTTTTCCTCCAATGGTTTGCCACACTCCCTCCAAGCAAATGTGGGTGCACGTCCTCTAAATTAAACCTTTATAATCCCTTAACACGTTTGGTTTAATTAGTACAGAGGCGTTTATTCCGAACGGCCAGTAAGACATGTAGCTAAAAAAAATATTTGGAACCCATTTGTGGGTTGAAGGTATATTGAATTTAATAACACTCTAATAAGCTTTTAGCTTAGACATTTAGTACGAATCTCGGAGTTGGTTTTCTGAAATTTGCCCTTTAATATCATACAGTTTGACTATTTTTTATCAATAGTTTGTGAACCTGAGAGGATGCTTTTACTCGTCGTTTCACTATCCCTACATGCGATTGTCAGTTCATTTCCTCTAGTTTAACTTTGTTAAAAGGGGCTCCTCTAAAGTGGCCTAAATTATCCAAGGTGTCGTTCTCGCAGTATACCTGACTGCTGATTATGGGGAGATCGGTGTTCGAATTACGATTGGGTGGCTTTTCCTAAATATCTCTGCACCCTCCCTACACGCAAATGCTGGTTCACTTCCTCTACATTCAACCTTACGCATCGTTAACACATAGCATAATTAGCACAAAAGCGTAGCCTACAACTCAAAAGGTGTTAAAAAAACTTTGTTACTAAAGTGTCAAAACTAGGTATCTATAAAAAAAAAGTGCCAATACAACACACAAACCTTTATTAACATTACATTATTATTATTATTATTATTATTATTATTATTATTATTATTATTATTATTATTAGCATCGCGTCTTACTACCCGTTCGGGCTATACTCAAACATTACATTATAAATGTTTGGTGGACACTAGAAGCATGTGATACATTTATTAGACTCTCTCTAATATTATGTCTCTACAATTTTTTGTCTTCATTTCTCCGAGAGCGATGCCCAAGTACCCTTATATTCAAACATGACAAAGAACACAACCATATGTTGTTTAAAAGCAGAACCTACGCAGTACGCTGGCCTGTTCCGCCAATTACAGCTGGGAACTAGTTTTCGTTTGTTGGGGCTGTAGGTATTGTATTTACTTGATTTTTAAAAATAAATGTATTTTTACTTGTATATTTCCTGTCCACAAAATGGCGACGTGATGCGTCGAATGGATTTGTTCAGCATTTTCAACACAACTCGTTTGTGGAGATAATTCCCTAGTTTCGCTGTCCATAAACAAACTAACCTAATGTATATACAAATGGAAAAAGAATCACTCTTAAATCATTTATATGCAGGAATACTTAGTTGAAGGAAGTGATAATAAAAGAATCAGCACTCCATGGCGTCTCAAACAGTTGGTATTTGTGATGGAAGAAGCCATTGATAAAGTTCGGTGTGTTGCTGCCATCTTTTAGCAGCTAGCTGAACTAACGTATTGACTTGGCTTGGTCCTTGTAAACTATTATTTCATCATCTCTTACGACGGTTTATTTAGATCTTTATAGCAGCAACACAATTTAACTTGTTTATGTATATATTTTAAACAAATTTGTGCTAGCATGGCTGGTTACGTGGTTTCACGGGCAGCATTTTGTCCCAAACAGCAGCACTTGAAAATGGAATACATGGAAAAGCAACCATGCATGATGCATTACATATCTGTAGCCCAAGTATGGACTACGGAGAATTTAATTGGGAGGGTGGGTGGGGCTCAAAATCGAAAGTTTATGACTGGTGTTAAGACTTTTAGGGACTTGAAGCTATAATATGTAGTGGTTCTCGTTTGGAGAGTTTTTGGAAAATTATACACTTTAAACAACTATTTAGAATAGTGCTTTGCTCCCCCCCCCCCCCCCCNTGTTATTTAAAACAAGCAGGGGGGTTTTAGAGGCAGGGAAAGGGCGTTTTTCCCCCCCCCCCCCCAAATAGTGTAGGCCTTGGGCAAGTTTTTGAAAATGTTGATACTTCTAAACGCTATTATAAGTAGTACTCTTTAGAATATTTTTATAAAGTTTATTCCCTAGAATCTATTTAAAGTTGTCCTCACCCGGATTTTTTTTTAAATTTGTAATGCTCTAGAACAGTGGTTCTCAAACGCCTTAGTCACGTGGACACTAACGAGGGAACAGCTTATTCGCGGACCTCTTAATGTAGGGTAAATGATTTAAAAAATTATAATGATAAATTTATAGCATAGTATACTCTTAGTATAATTTTTAAATGTAAATATAATTACAAAATAAATAAAAATAAAATGTGCGTACATATTATATTTGTGCATTTTTTGACCTTTTTTTTTAAATACACTTAAAAAAGAATTACAAAAAAATGAAAAGAAAATATAAAATGTATTATATTTCTACATTTAAATCTGTAGCAATTTTAGTGGCCATCTCCTTAAGTCTCATTCCACTCTAAGACGATTTCTTTTTGCATTTTTTTCACACCACAAAGAGCAGAAAAGGCTTTCTCTTACGAATAAGCTGTTGAAATTTAAGGCATAAAATGTTTCAGTGCTTTTTCTGAAAGTTCTTTGTACTTGTTGACAAGAAAAATATAAAATTGAATTTCCAAATCCTCAAGGATGTGGGCACGAGGAGCGTAGTGAGGCCGGGCACGAGGTACGTGGCGAACCCCTCACATTTCGGCCTCACTTTTTCACTGAGATTTAATATGGGAAGGCATCTCCATTGTGCTTTGTTCATATCAGCGACTTACCCTTTTATATAAAATGCTATAAGATCTACAAAAGATATAAAGGTATGTCACGGACCTCCTGGACAATCCTTGGGGAACCTTGGGGGTCTATGGACCCCACTTTGAGAATCTCTGCTCTATAATTTTCTTCACTTTTTTTTCTGTCTTTTTAAAAAGCCAGATGACTCTAGAAGCTATTTGAAGGGGTCTTCCACCAGAAAATTAATAGAATTGGATGTCTTTGGATGTCCTTAGAAGCTATTTGCAATGGTTCTCACCTGGATTACCTCCTAATTATAGTGATATTGCTGGATAATTATGTTATGATGTCTGAGGTCTAGAGAGAGCCCGAGGTATATTTTGCACCCAGGCGGGATTGCTTTATGGCGCCTCTCTATATAACCAAGGGATAGTAAAAAGAATATGAAAATAATCCCCCAAACCTAACACAATATTACCACACTCAGGTTACCTTAGGTAAAGTTGGTGGTCGGTTTGGTGCCCCCTTCAAGCGATGCCCCGGGCAGCCGCCCGGTTTGCCCAGCCCTTCAAGCCACCTCTGCTGAGTACTGTATCTGTTCCAACTATCATGTGAGGGATTTTGTGTGTATAGAATATAACATTCTGTTTTCAGTGTCGAGACTTTGTGAATGCTGGAGCGACACAGGGTCAAACGCCATCAGATGTAATATTTGCGGCAGATGTAACATTTTCCTGCATTACCAATCCTGATGCTGCCAAAGAAGTAAGTTTGAGTGGAAACTATCTTCCAAGTAGGGGTAAACAGAACTTCGTCCATTAATTTGGTGTGCAGTATGATTGCAGATATTTATAGGTTATTGACACTATAATAATTAGTGTGTTTATTAGTACAGTAGGGCCCCACTAGTATGACAGGCTAGGTACCAAAGACCCGGTGTAAAGCAGAACATAGCCTTTTTTAACATTCAAATGCACGTAAATTCCTAATACCATGTTTTCACTTTCATATATAAAGTGCACAATAGATCATTCAGTCGAAAGAAAACAGTAAAATGAAAACTCTTGAATGATCATTTGATAGTGCCCATCACTACTGTAATTAGACTGAATCACCGACATAAAATGGCAACCAAAGCAATTCACTGGGCTTCATGCTGAAACACGTCAGAGATCGAGACAAGAATCAAACATTGTGACATTTATATAATTGAAAGCTGATGTATTAGCAGAACGCCAAGTGGGGCCATACTGTATTCATGTTAGGAATAGGCTAAAAATATACAACAAATCCAATTTTTGTTTAAAATTGATTGCTTTATTGCTTTAGTTTGAAATCAAAGAAAATAATAAATTATCATTACTGACCATAAACCAAGAGAGTATATTAATTTTGAAAAAAAGTTGCATTGCACTCATTGCCTTTAGTTTTAAAATTCTTTGTTAGCAGATTGTGTTGGCCTCTCACACCCAATAGCATCACTATTCCTCCCTCTGAATGGTTTTATTTTAAATAGATTATATCTTGTCAAAGCTGCCATCATATAAAATATATTTGATTGTTTCAGTTGGTGTTTGGGAACTGTGGAGTTCTGGCAGAAATTAAAAACTCTAAAGGCTATGTTGAAATGACTGGTATTGATGCAGAAACATCGAGGTGTATTGGGGAGGTAAAGTACCCGTGACATAAATGGAACATTCACTAGTAGCCCACTTGCAGAATTTGCTTTCAAATAAGGTTGTGAATTAATATACAGACAAGCATCTCTTTCTTATCTCCAAGGAAATGGGAATGCAATTATAATTTCAAAGAAAATTCAGCTTAATTTTAATGTAGCCAAGGTTATTTTGAAAAGTACAATGTATACCTATTGTAATACATAAGTTAAATCATATTCTCAAACACTGTCTTGTGGAATTTCATTTCAACTAATTTAAACTTATACTTGAGTGAAGGAAGGGTCTGAATTGAAAATATATATTTTATTATTTACATAAATATATATTTTGGTAAAAATAAGTAACACATTTGTGTGTGATTTTTTAACAAACAATTTATTCTAACCCTTACCTGTAGAAACACATTACTTTGTTATTTATTTTGGTTTCAATTTAACAAAATAAGGGGTGTAAAATAAAACGTATATTGTACAATAATTACATAAATGGTTTTACAGGATTTTGTTATCAAAGATTATTAGCATCTTCAAATGTGTTTATTTATAATGGACACCCCCTGGTTTAGCATTGTAAGGACTTAAACACCACAAAGTTATTGTGATTTAAACATTAAAAAAAGTTTTCATGGTCTTTCATATTATGCTAACAAACCTTATGTGTGCTTAGGAAGTTATTAAAAAATAGTGTGGTGAATTGTGTAACACTTTATTGGGGTGTGCCATTAGGCAATCGTGTCTCGAGGAGGTCGTTACCTAGAGGCACAAATTCAAGGTAGCAAACTCCAGGCAGAGCTTGGGACATTGGTGATTCTTGCTGCGGGGGATCATGCCTTGTACAACGACTGCCAATCCTGCTTCACGGCAATGGGAAAGAGTTCTTTCTTCATAGGTAGTATTAAATTTGGTTTAATAATATATATAGCATTAATGATGGTCAAGGCGGCCCAAGGGTTTCATGCACCTTAGGCGAGACTTACAAAATTTGCACCTCAGATATATTCTGTATAAGAGAAATAAACCACACCCCTAACATGGCGCATAGTAATAATAGTGTGCCAAAATACCGGATAAAAATATTAAAACAATAAGTGGTGACCCCACCCACCCCTTCACCCCACTTAGTCAATATGCTCAAAAATTATTTTCTCTCGGTTCCTTCATTTTCTCTTAAGACCCTTGGCCCTGTCGAGTGCAAGTCTAAAACCTATTTTGTGGGATGGTCGGCGGGAGGGTGAAAGGCATGGCGTGGCTTCACAACTGACCAAAGTATACTTCCACGCCAACAAGAACACATGGAACACGGAAACCGTAGATAGCGCTAGCTACTGGACAGGTCTTGTGGAAAAATCATACGTTTGGAAATATCAGTTTTCTCGAGAGCAAGTGAAATTTTTATGTTAATATCTTCAATACCCCTTCTAAGATAATTTATCAATGTTTATTAATTGTTACATTTTCTTATTTTTTGCTATGAAGCCGGCAGTTTTCTATTGAAATATGTCAATTATATCAATATTTGATCCCTGTTAAAATTATAGAGGTGTGTATATAAAAATTATAACTTAGTCAACATGCTTCTATTCTTGAACAAACTGTTTCTGAAAATAAAATTGCAAAACAATAAAAATTCTTGAAGATAACTGTTTGTTCCCATGGCTCTGCATTTCCACGCCAAATAAAAGGGGCCAATCGCCTTAATACTCTGGAATTAAATATTGAAGTGAGTCTGCAATAAAGTGATCCATAAATGTGATGTTTTTAAAACCCTTTCACTGGCGCAGGCTTGAATCAATGTTTCACTGCAATAAGTTATTGTAATGCCATCTATCAATGAACCACTATACTTTTAGTCAGTCCTAATACTTCATATTGAAGCTGTCAGATGGAACTACCAGTTCAATACTGTAATATGACCACAAATAAAAACTTTTATTTTGGAATACGCCTTAGGTGACCACCTTAATGATAAGGCGTTCCAAATTTTTTGTAATGGTTTTCAGGACCATTGGTAAAAATACGTAAATATGTCTCACAATAGTCTATATATATTACAAGAGGAAAATTATGTCCTTAAAAGTTGGTCACATTGAACATGCTAAAGATATTAAGTGTCTTTCTCACTCTTTAAGATAAAACAAAAACTTATTTTATGCTTGGCATGTATTAAGTTAGCTACTAGGAATGGTTGAACATGTTTATCTCTTTACTAACTAACAGATAGTTTCATGTTTCACAAACATGGAGCATGAATAAAGGCAACATCACTAGGTGGGGCATCTTTGCAACGCTTATATTACCTCGATATGAATGTATTTTAATATTCCAGGTGATGTGGGAAATGCCTCAATGATGAATCTGATTATCCAGCTTATATCTGGTGTAACAATAGCTGGCCTAGCCGAAGGCATGGCTTTGGCGGACAGAGTCGGCCTCTCCCAGAATGATGTCGTGGAGATTCTTGAACTCACCCAACTCAATTGTCCATGGATTCTTGAAAAAGGGAAATGTTTGTATCTTTTTAATATACTGTAGGTTTTGCTCATTTATTTGAGTGATATTATAACTTCACATAGTACACAAACTAAATAAACTGAGTCTAAAATAAAACTATACATAATGTGAAAAATAACATTTCATTAAAGCCTAATTTTGTGTTTGAATAAATTTAAAGTGAAAGTGTGACGAGTGGTAATATATATAGAACAGCACTCTACACTTTTGTGTCTTTGTTTAGCATTAAGCTTTTATTTATTTTTTTAAACATTTTATTTTCATGCATTTTTCTTTTTCTCTCATAGCCCATACACTTTAATAATCATCATCACTATGTTTTTGGTCATTATAATTACAAGTAATTTTTTTTCTCTCTCTTTAGCTATGGCGGAGGGTGGTTTCCCCACACACATACCACTAGCACACATACAGAAAGACTTGAAATTGGCACTACTGATGGCTGATAGAATGGAACAATCCCTGCCATTGACAGCTGCAACCAATGAACTCTTTAAACACGCCAAGCGACTAGGCTATGGTGGGCACGATGCCTCAGCAGTGTACATACGTGCTCGTTTTTAACCATGGATCTGAAAACTTTTTTTTATATAAATAATAAACCAAACTTGTAAAAGTGTATTATTTGTCTTATTTTTATCTCATGTTTAGAAATGATTTCTTTAGTAGCAAAAAGATCCTTATCATTGTTATATCAAACAGTGTTACATTTAAATTATGTAAACGATTTATAGAATTACCAAAGTGGCGCGCTATTTACAATATGTGTGACATTATGTCCGCAAATGTGTGTAAAACTACACAGCTTTATACAACAAAAATCTGTTTTTATTAATTTTAATTACTTTTATATTATCACTGAACATTAAGAAAATATATTACTTTCTAGAAGTGTTTGCTACTGTTAAGAAAGGGTACAAAACATTTGTATTGGTTTGCGCAACTGTTATGCATTTAAGAACATAGATCATGTATATGTGGAAGTGTTGAATTCAAACCTTTCTCTTATAATCAATAGATGAGTTGGGCAATTTAGATTAAATCATAGCATAGTTTTCAAAGAGTCCTATAGTTTTGTTACACATTTTAACCTTTATAGTGCGAGTTTGTATCTAAAAATCCAACAATATTGACAGGCTATTTCAAGGGGTCTGCAGGTACTCTTAATTTTATGCTTGACACTCAAAACTCAAAATGTTTGCATACCATTAATTAAAAGTTTCCTTTTTCTATATATGTTGAAAAAAATTTTCTCTTATGTCTCACTGCTTCACCTATCGGCTAAACCTGGAAAAATTAGGTTAAAGCTAGAGGCAGGTAGCCTTGAGGAATCAAGAGGGGAAGAAGTATATAACATGAAAAATATTACTAAGCATGGGTTGTCCTCATATACATTTCTCAGTGGAATATTGGTAGGAACTTGGAACATCCTACTCTACAGGACCCCAAAGTAAAGCTAGAGCAGTCAAATAACAGAAATGGGGACGCATATATGTATAAAATTAACATTGTCATTTACTGATAACAATAGCAATAGGAATAAATTAATATTATTGATTAGACATAACCTTAGTATTTATTTTATTGTTTAACAAAGATCTTACACATATTCCCAAATACCGTGAAAAGATTCCTTTTAGCAAAATCCCTAGCAACTGATTAAGATGATTACAATAATGGATAACCTAATAATATTCCACAAGTACATACAATAATACACCTTTTGTAGAGTATGATGTAACTCTATTGTCACTTGAACTCTGGGCCCGCCGTGTGTGGCGCTAGAGGGCAGGTCACGCGAGCAGGACCACAGCTCAACACAAAACACTTTCATTGTGTAAATCAAACATCATAGTGCGTGTTTGCAGATGATGTGAAAGAGTGGTATCGGACAGTGTTCATGATTTAGATCTCCTCCGATTGTAATATAACAGAAACCTGTATACTACAAGTGACTAGAGGGTTTCACTCCATAAAAAAAACTTAAGATATATCTTGTTCAATTAATTAGTCCTTAGTTTGTGCTTAGGCTCAAAGGTCCCATACACTACCCAGATGTCCAGTGAACACCATTAACTAACATACTCTTGCAGTGACCTGTCCTTGGAATTCTTGTAGCGAAACAAATGGGGGCAGGAGTACATTCGCTTACAATTTTTCAATATTTATACTAAAATTTCAAAAGTATGGTTAAAGTTCACTCTTCATAGAAAGCTCTTTATTTGAAAACTGGAAACTCGTGTTGCCAAAGTGGAGAGAAAAAAATGGAATAACGATCAAAATTAATGTTTTGAAAAACATCTATTTAGCCATAAAACTATTATGACAATTTGTAGGAAATATAAAGTTGGTTTAAAAGCATACAGCAGCATTATCTAAACATTATTAAGTTTCAGCACTCAAATATTTAGATAGTCAATTATAGTGTTTACTTGCTTACTAGCATTACTTTAAAAGTTTAATATTGCTTAAATTTACCCTTACATCTAAAAATTGCTTTAAATATGTTTGTGGATATTCTCTTATTCATAAAAATGTTTTACCATTAATTCAAATAGAGCATGTTTAAGAATAACTTATTTTGTGTTGTTTGTTTCACCGTCATTCCCAGTGATTAGAACTCAAAAGTATCAATGATGGTTATATTGCGATATGGTCATCACATGGCGACAGCTGATTGCTCTCGATTGTGAAAGTGGCGACTGTGACTGACCAAATATCGGTTGATGATATGGTGAGCATTCGCCATCTAGTTAAAGTTTAATGTTCTGTTTGAGTGCATTATGCTAATTTATGCATCATATCATTAAATTATATTGTAATAGTCTTTTAAAGAACTATATATACACCTACCAAATAAGAACTTTATTGTTAATTTACTTGTGGTATTTGGGAGAGTAAGATATCCTTATATTAACTTAAATTGTATTTGCAGGTAGTAAAATATTTTAAACTCTTTAAATCAATAGTGTTTTTGACATTTTGATTTTATTATATTCGAGAAAGCTTGAATAAAAATCAAGAAACATTGCAATCATGATGATCATGATTCTATATATTATTTCTGTTGTCAACATCCCTTTTTCTCAACTAATACAAAGCCTACAGCGATGAATAAAGTATCAGTGGATAGGATTTTTTACTATCTTCTGACATAGCATACTCAGTTTACGTTAAAACACGTTGTTTAAAATTGAAGCTAAAAGAAAATCTAACAATACTTTTGTATTTATTACCGAAAATAAACTCGTTGCTATTTTGTGTATACACTTCGCTGAGTATTTAATTTCAACAACCCAACAAAAGACAGTCTTTCTTTTTTGGGGGGCAGGGGGTTGAATGTGCGAAAGTTTCACAAGGGTTTACTGGTAAGGAATATTTGCCACTCATACTAGTGGCCACACCGACTAAGTCATAAGACATGTTTACAGTAAATTGTTAATAAGCCTTACATTAAAATAAGTCCATGAAAGAAATATATTTATTAGACAATTTAAAAAAATCTTATTTGGACAACCCATCCCAACTTGAATCCAATGGTGGAAAAAGATCAGAAACTTGCAGACCCCTCAGTCATTAAAAATCAACAATTTTTGACTAATATAAATACAATGTTATTTTATCATTTCTTTAAACTAGAATAAAATAAAGTTGGGAATTTACTGATAATAAAGTATTAAAATGTATTAGGTATGTTGATTATATGTTTTATTGTGTAAACCTGTCCATGATTTTCCATTTAATTAGATTCAACATGCTAAACATTGTTTGCTTAGATATAATGTTGAGTTATGGAGAAAGAGAAAAGAAAATTCATTGAAACACTTAAGGGTGGCATGCAAGAACGTTAGTGAATGCTTAGTGGACCGATAGTGTGGTCCTGAGCACACTATCTTTCCACCTTTTAACCTATGATGATGCAAGCAAACTCACACTAGTGTCCACTAAGCATCCACTTAGTCAAGTTCTTGCATACAGCCCTTAAATATACTATTATAGGTCTACTTAGAAGTAATCACTCAATTATTATGCCATGCGCTACAAATCTACTTAATTACTTAGACGACCTAACCTGAGCAGCAGCAGCCCCCCACCCCACACACACACACACACACACACACACACGCCGCCTGGTGCTGGGTCCCAATCCCACCCCACCTTTCCCTTAGCATCTCCATGCATATCTCAAGAACCACTAGAAAGTTGATCTTTTTGTGGTCGTACGGGCGCTAGATTTCGAATACATCCACTTCAACACCACCTCGGACGTATTTCTGGATTGTCATATTTCTGTTTAAAACCATTAAAAAATTTCTCAATCATATTTGATCTTATGCATGTTTTAAACTATGATATCCTCTCCAATTTTTTAAAATCTGATGGTTTTTATAAACAACAATTTTTTGAAAAATGGTTCACTCTTGAAGCAATGAGTTGTCTTTGCCTTGATTTTTTTTATATTAGATTCTTTTATAAATTATAAGCCACCATTTAAAGTGTTCCTCACCTAGACATTTTTGAAATTTGGATGCCCATCGAAGCTATTTTGAGTGATCCTCACCTTAATTTTTTAGGATTGTTAGATACCTCTAGGAGATAATCTTTGAAAAGTTCTTCCACTGACAAAATTTTGAAAATTGAATTATTTCAGAAACTATGCTATTTGGGGTGGTCCTTGCCTGAAAATTCTCTAAAATGATATGCATATAGAAGCTATTTGGAGTTTTACTCCCCTAGACATTTATGAAATTTGGATGACCTTGGAAGCTACTTAGAGCTTTCCTCCCATAACGTTTTCTGCCAGTTAGATGCCTCTAGTCTAGTAGTTATTTAAAGCGGTCTTCTCTGGCAAATTTTTGAGAACAGAATGCATCTAGAAAACATTTCGAAGTTTGATTTAAGGCCATCTTCCAGCTTCATATTCGATATCATCAGAGGATTTGAAATAAACTTCTGGGTGCTTGAAAAATATATAAAAAAGTGTTGGACAAAAATTTTAGGATAATATTCATAGGGAAACTTGGTTGTATCACTACTATTAGATATATATTTTTTTAGCAAAGTCCCAGAATTGAAATAATGAATATAAAATTTCTTTTTTGTTTACAAATTATTATTATCATCATTATTATGTATTCTGTCTTATGAAAGGTCCATTCCTTTTTTCAGTGAACTAAGACCGCCAATGCGCCCTGACCTCTGCCTTCTTCAGCTCTCAGAATTTTATTTATTTATGTAAGCCATACAAAATTTGAATCATCCACTGTCCTAAGATTCTCTTTCCCTCAACCTTGCCTATGATGTGCAAAATACAGTTTCTCCTAAGGATGTGTTCGGTCCAGTTTGCTCAAGAATCACATCCAAAATGGTTCTCTTCTCACCCACTATTAGGACACATTTGTTCATTTGTCACCCTGTTTGTCCACCTGATCTTATCCAGCACCCTATTTTAAAGCTCTACAAGTATTTCTTTCCCATCTTCCTAATAATCCAGGTTTCTACTCCATATAGTGTAATGCTCTAAATGTAGCATTTCATCAGTTTATTTCTTGGTGCAGTTGGCATCCTTTGTCAACAGATTTCCCAGGTACTTGAACTGTTGTTTTCCAACTCCTGGTTTGCAATTTGTATTTTCAGCGGCCATTCATATTTTAAAATTGTCATCACTCTCGACTTCTTAATGTTGATATCCATGCCATATTTTCTCCCTATATATCCACCAGCTTGTCCATGATTTCCTGCAACTCTTCTTTATTTTTGGCCAACAATGCTAAATCATCTGCGGATTTTATTGTGTTGATGACGCATCCTTTTATTCTGAAATTCCCACGTCCCTCCAGGGCTTCCCTGACCAGCCATTCTCTATACAAGTTTAACATACTGGTTGATACAAACAGCATCATTGTATCACTTCTCTTCCTATCGCTACACTTTTGCTATTTCCATCATTCAGGTTTGCAATAAGGCTTCTGTCTCTTCAGTTGATGTCAATCTTCTTGAGTATTTTCAATCAGTTTCTTCCACTTCACTCTATCCAACGCCTTTTGCCAGTCACTGACACCAATGTAGACTTCTTCCTTGACTTCCAGCTCTCTCTCCCGCTGAAATTATTTTTAGCATCCCAATGGCATCTCTGGTTCCTTTTGACACACACACTCACCCTTAGTCCTGAACAGGATCAAGGATGAACTCAGTACGTGTTACCTGATTGTCAATAGAATGACAACCTTACACTACCACAACATTTCAAGACGTCTTACTGTTTCATAATGTACCTATTGAAGGAACATCTAGATTAGTCAAGGAAATATGGAGATGCGTAGAATAAGTCAATTTAAATTATTTTATTTAAAACAAAATTAAAATTGACAATGTAAGTTTATATACAAGCCCTAAGATTATTTTTTTGTGTACAACAAAGCATTGAACTAGTAGCAAGCGTCCACTAAATGGGACTAAAGAAGTGACAGCATTAAAAAAACAAGATTATTTTAAGCCACTTTTATTTTACAATTACATCATCAAATCACTGCAAAAATTTTACTCAAGCTTATATTATGCTAATTTTATTGGTATTTATCCTCATATAATGTGGCTGTGAGCTTATTAAGCCTTCAATAAAGGGATGAAAGAGAGGTTGTAGTATGTTGATAATGTCTCAATCACCTCAATCCAACATTTTCTTCGACTTCTTCTTCTCCAGAACTTCCCTCAGATTCTACACTAAACACTTCACCACTATCTGATTCATTCCCACTAGGATTGTCACTATCATTCCAAATATTACAAAAACAGTTATATTACAATTACTTCCCCTTTATTGGGGAAGTAATTGTAATATCACTTATGTTTACCCCCTTAAATTATTATATTTAGTGTATACTCCATTCACGGTAGGAATTACTCTCTGAAAGGTCTTTTTTCCTACTAAAATCCTACAATATAATAGCTTTCTGGTAGGGAAAAAGGCCTTTCAGAAAACAATTCCTACGCTGAACAGACTTTACACTTTAATAATATATTATTTTCATCCTAAAGTAAATTTTATTTAATGTAATGCTTGAAGTCCGAGTTTTGCTATATTTTACTCTCGTAGCCAGCTAGTCTAGCCGATAACACCTGAGCTCAGCTTCCCACACTTAAGCTGTCCACATATGTGTTTGAGATTCAGTATAATTGATTCATCAACAACATTGGGTGACCTGGTGGTCTAGGGGTAAGGTGTCAGACTTCTGTGCTGAGGGTCCGGGGTTCAATCCTCGGTCCCGGAACCATTACACATTAGCGTAAGTGCGTATAACCCGAACGGGTAGTAAGACGCGGTGCTAATAATAATAATAATAATAATCAACAACATTTTGAAGACCTACCCTATCTAGTTACAGTTAACACAACTATCATTAAATAACATTATATAACAACCCCCTAACTTCCTTAATGTGTGGACCTGATTTGTCAGCGGCTGAGGACACTGGAAGTGAGTGGATTTTGCTTGTGTGGGTTTGTAATTAATGTTCGGCTTGGGTTTTTATGGTTTTTATTTGTACTAGTATGTCCATTACAAAACATGATGTTGATAAGAGATATTAAAAGATATGAAAGAACTTTTTGGAATTACTTAGGAGCTCGTGACAGAACAAATTAAAGCAATGAATGCTTAGCCAATGGCCTGAATGACCTATAGGTGCTCCTACACGGTTGATGGATCCCGGTACCCTGGGCTTGAACAGTAGCCTTCTAATACAGGTACTGATGTTACAGCGTCCTAACCTGCGTAGCCCCAAAACGGGCAGAGTGACCCCCTAGACTCGATGGTGATTAGTCATCCCTGTTAGCTGAGATACACTACTTTTTATTGTCTTTTGGCTTGGTTTACCATGAGGAATGCCGACACTTTGTTTAGGTTTTCAGCGCATATGCTCTATTTGTTTACAAGCTAATCACAACACCTTGTATTACTCGTTTTCTTATTCACAATATAGACCACAACAATACTAAACAAACACCTCAATTTATGCCGTATAGATTACAATAACCATACTGCTTGCAATTGATGGTAAGATATATTGTTGAATAGAAATAAGCTGGGAAATCATATTTTTAGCACAAAATAATGTCAAAGGTGCCTCTAAATATCTAATTAGGCACGAAATACTCCTTCCCCACAGTTGTTTGCATTAATACACACACGTTAATATTATTATTTGCAATGGCATTAATTTTCTTTAGTGTCATGCCAGCACATACAATTGATAAATTAAAATTTTTGGAGTAAAACAACGCTCTTTGAGATTTAATAACTAAACCATAAGGCTGGGTGCACCCACACATGCTGACACAAAACGTTTCGAAACATGATGAATTGTTGTGTAATTGTGTTTCATAGTGTGTCATTTCACTTTGACTACATGCTTTCAAATGAGTCTTCGCACACACACTGACACAAGGAGAAACAAAAGCAATGACATCATACAACGACACACAGTGAGACACGTTGAAACAAAGAAGCTGTCTTCCCTACTCCCATGTTTCATTCAGTTTGTTACACATTTCGTGAAGAATAGGCTACTGCGCAACCGCAAAGCCGGGCACTCTGTCCACATGAAGATAGTCTTCAAACTGTTGAGTTGGAGTGATCATTCTTGCATGGTTTGAGTGTTGCTTTAGTAAAAAAAATGTCAAAAAGGCTACCGTTAGTGAGTGTAGAGACATGAATGTTGAAAAGTTTATTGCTATTGTTCAGCAAAGACCATTTCTATACAATCATAATTTGAAGGAATACCATAACAAGGACGTTATTCACCAAAACTGGGAAGAAGTGGCAAATGAAATGGATGTGCCAAGTAAGTTCATATATCTATAATTTAGGTTAAACAAAATTACATATAAATACGTAAACAGAATGCATTAAGGAAAGGTTAAACATATCAGATTTAAATATTGTTTTATTGTAGTATTGGAACAAATTCCAACGTTTTTTCCATTCAAAAAATAAAATAAACAAAAAAGTAATTTTCTTATTGTCAGCACATTTTTAGCTATTATTTATACTCCCTCTGTGATAAATTCCCAAATGTTTAAATCATTTAAACTCGGCTGTATCCTTTATTTACTCACGAGGTACTCGTGTGTTTATAAAATAAGAATAATGATAGTAATAATAAATTGCATTACAATTTTGTGATTTTACCTAACATGATTTTTAAATTAAAAAATCCATAAGGGTGTTTTGTTGACATTTTCTAGTACTGTATACACAATATTTTTTGGAGTGAAAAATTAAAACCAGAACAAGATTAAAAATCAATATGCAATTTTAGGTTTCACTGCTCTCTTACAAAATGTGTCTCTTTACACTAATTCAAAACCACTCTTACAACCTCTCTTGCCATGGTAGATGCCCTTCCACTGGCTGAAAAAAGTCGACAAAAGCATTTCTAACAGCAAAAGCTGCATGGCTTGGGGCTCTGGTTGCCTTCCTATCAGTAGCTTCATTTTCCTCCTCCCTTAGGCTCAAAATTTCGTGAAAAATGTCAGAACTTTCAAATCGATCACGTCTTAGAATCAAATTGTGCAGTACATAGCAGTCTCTTGTTATCACTGTAACTTTATCAGAATGAAGCATGAAAGCAATTTGTAATGCACCAGGGAATTTCTTGCTTATAATACGAAAAGCACATTCAACTATACGGCCTGCTCTTGAGTGTCTATAATTGTACACTCGCCTAGAATTTGTTAGGTGCTTTCTGGCGAATGGTCTCGTTAGGTTGATTGGAATAGGATAGCATTCATCACCTAAAAAAAAAGTGGTAATCGTTGGCTGTCTTCAATGCTTATTGGTTTGAGCGGTGGAATGTCCAGTTTATTTTCCATTAGATCCTTTCCAAAAACAGAGACATCATTATTTCGTCCAAAGTCCCCAACATCAATTGCCACGAAGCATGCTTCAGCATCAACAACTGCCTGTAATATAATTGAACGGAAGTCCTTTTGGCTGAAATAAGCAGATCCCTCATTCTCTGGACACAAAATTCTTACGTGCTTTCCATCAATTGCACCAAAGCAATTAGAATAGTTCCAGATCTAATTAAACTTTGATACAATATCTATCTCTCTTGTACATTTTGGCATGTAGACAGACTCCAAGTGTTTGATTATTGATTCACAAGTTTCCATCACAATTCACCAATTGTAGTTCCTCCAACTGCAAAGTAGTTGTGATGAGATACAAAATACTCACCTGTTGCCAAGTATCTGTAAAAAAAAAGTATCTAAGTGAAACATGAATTTAAAAAAATTATAAAAATATATATACGATTGTGTGTGTATATATTTTGTATTTTAGGTGCTGAATGTCGGTCAAAATGGCACTCGATCAGGAATGGTTATGCACGACACCAACGAGAAGCTAAAAAGTATGTTTCAAGTGAAGGTGCTGCTAAAAAAAAAGAAGAAGAAATATTATCTAGTTGAATTACTTTCCTTTCTGAATGACTTTGTAGGGCAGCACCGAAAAATGGGAAGCAACCTTCACACCAATGATTCAGGTGAAACTCAAGCTGATGATAGCCAGATAGATGAGGATGTAACATCTAATGATTATTCCTTCGTAGTAGCTCAAGCAGAAGGCATCACAAATGATGGCACTTAACCTGAGGAAAGATTACTTCAAACTATGGGAATATCTGACATTTTGGAAATATTGGATAAGCCAGAAGAGATACCAAGTCAATAGATATTTCAATTTCAGTATCCAATGAAGATGCATGAAAAGAAAGTTCATCGAGCTCCTATGAAACCTACTGATATTGTAGCGGGTCCAATGATTGAATTTCTAAAAGCTCGATCTCAGCCACAACCCCAGCCACCACAATTTGAAGAGAATAAAACCCTGACTTTCTTCAAAAGCTTGGTTCCTGGTGTTGACAAACTAACTGACAAGCGCAAGCGTAAGTTTAAGGAAGAAGTAATGAGAAGACTGAGAGAATATATTGATGAGCAGGATATTAGATCTATTACCAGCAACAGAGCTACAGCTTTGAGCCATCAAGATCTCTAACCCCATCCCCCTATCAGTTTATTCCTACTCCTCTGGCTCGAATTCTCCTTTGACTTCAAGGGACAGTCGCTCATACATCTTTGGATAAGACCCAACATAAAATAATCTGCGACTTCAAAAGAAGTACGCCCATCTGTTGAATATGCATCCAATTCTAGCGAATCTGTTAATTCCATTGGTCCGGATACAACTAACACTGCATATACTGCAACACCTAGAAATCCTCTGCCTCCACATGAGCTATTGAATCCATATGCCATTGATCAACCATCTAAATCTAAAGAGAACTACATTCCGTAAATAAAATGGACGAGAAGGCAAATATATGACTTTGTAATAATTTGATAAGCCTTTTATTTTGTACTTATGTTATTCCTAATTATTTTTTTCTTACTATCATTTTCCAAATTAGAAGCCTCTTGATGTAGTACAATTATTTAAAAATATATTATTATATTTATTTTAGTGAACCTGATTCAATTCACCCTTGCAACAAAATTACATTTTAAAAGTGAAATGAGTTTTAATTAGGCCTATATTTTTATATTTATAAAAAAGAACAAAACTTACCTAAGTGTAAGGAAGAGCCTTTGTTTGGGAGAAATGTTTTTTCTCCATTTGGTATTCTAATTTTTGATAGAATCCCTAACTACTCCAAGAATGTAATCAAAGCTTTCTAAACTTACTCTAGTGAAGTTAGAAGATTTTTCAGGGAACTCCCTTAGTTTCTGTATGTACTTTTCTAAATAAACTTTCTCAGTTCTCTTTTCGTTGACAGGGTGAGCCCAGTATCTCCTATTTGATGAGTCCTCCTGCTTAACCAACCAATCCCAGGAAACTATAGCTAAGAGTTCATCAGTATCGATATCACCGCCACCACGCCGCTATCTTAGCACAGATTGATTTTTTTGTTTCAATATTTTTTGTGTCATCATATTTCATTTGAAAAAAATCATTTGAAACATTTATGTGTTGTTGTTTCTAGATGTTTCGTTTCATCGTGTTTCGAAACGTTTTGTGTCAACATGTGTGCGCCCAGCCTAAGAGGCAACTAGGCATACTGGCTCATTTGAGAATGGTTTTTGGTATTCTTTTGGAGAAGACAAAGGTTCAGTTTTCATTATACAGATTAGTTCAAGTTTAGATTTTTGATGTTTTATTTTGTGAACAGTGATTAAAATGCACGCCAATTTGTTCTGTAACTACTATAAAATTTGTTTCTTTTATACGTTTCTGACTTATTTATAACATCTTTCTTTTCTACTCTGTTCTGTAACTATTAAAAAAAAAGCCATTGGGCCTTCTCATTGTTAAATCCCTTATTCAAAACTTCAACCTATACATTTTGATTCCTTTCTAATCAAATTGACATAAGCTTCTAACTTTAACAAATTATATTGTTTCTTATTGTAACAAATGGGAAAGCTTGGAATAAAACTACAAATGGAAAAAATAAATATAAGCCTACATTGGAAAATTATTTCAAACATTTTCCATCCCTCCCTCATGGGAAATTATTATTTCCCGCCTGAATTTTTCCCCAAGTCAAAATATCATCCCCACACAGGCCTAATTTCATTGTACTATTGAGATCAATGACTATTATTGATTATTTTAGTTAGTATATGGATCTTCAAAATTAAGGTGATAGTTTTTGATAAGGACGGAACAGGAAATAATTGTAAACTTAGTATAAATGGAAAACTGTTTGAACAAGAGAATGATTTTGTGTACCTGGGCAGAATATTATGTAAAAATTAAATGATAGATGATGAAATCAACAGATGGATGGATGAATGCATCTAGGAGATTATTTGAATTTATGTGAACTATTTCAATGAATGAAATATTATCAAAAGAGGCTTCGATGGCAGTATCTAAAAGTGAGTTGACCCAACATTGTTGAATGGATGTGAAACGTTGGATTGTCAGGAGAAACACAAGAGCAAGGTGAATGCAGTTGTAATGAGATTTCTAAGAAATGTATGTGGTAAAACTAGTATAGACAGAGTCAGTAATGAATGAATGCTGAAGGAATGCGGTTTGAAAGGGAATCCAATAGGCTAATGGGAAAGAAGCGTCTTACGTTGATTTGGGCTTGTTGAGAGGATAATTGAGGATCGAGTGACGAAGCAAATAAATGAGGTTAGAATGTGTTGATCACAAGGAAGGGGTAGGTCATGTAAGACATTGCTAAATGTTGTAGATGAATGTGTGAAATCAAGAAACAACAGAAGTTTTAAGAATAAAAGCATGTATAATTCGGTGTATTGATGTTGTTGAAGCGAAGGGAGAATGAAAGAATATGTAAGTGTGGAGGAAATCTTTAAGGATGGATCAAGTACCCACGTAGTTATTTTTTGAGCTATATGCAGAGCTTCTCGCCTACCCCACAAGGGAACGAGGGTGATTAGCTGTGTCGGTATGAATGTTTGTATGTATACAGCGTTTCATGCGGCACGAGGTTGAACTATGGATTCCCTCCATTTTAGAGTATTTTGGTTGGTAAATTATTGTTTTGCTTTTTAAAGTTTGTTTACTTGTGGCGGTGTACATTTTTTAATTTATGTTATATATTTTGTATGGTTTTACTTTAATAATATATATTAGCTTTAATAAATTATTTTCATAAGAACGCTTGACTATAGAAATTTAAAATAATAACAATGATTATAGTGTGTGCATGTGTGTTTCGTGACTATCTTGCTGCAGACGCTATGCAGACTAAATAAATAAAATGCCGAAAATGATATGGTAAGATGATTGAAGTTGACAATCAACATTTTTGAGCTCGTCATTCTTATTTTTACGCTTTGCTTGTTTGTGAACAATACATATAGTTGTAGGGAACAATTCCCTTAAAAAGTATAAAGCTTACGTTTGATGTATAAATAATTTGTAGATGAAAACTAAATTCTATTTTCACCTTTATGATATGTAATCAATAAAAAATAGCTCCACGTAAAGTTAATTCCAAGTAAAATAGAACCCCCTTCCCCAACCCAATTTTCCACATTAAAGTAAAATTTACAAAAACATGTTTAAAATCTCACTACTTGTTTTGATAGCATACCCTGGACTCTCTAACATATTGAAGGTTATTCAGTAGGTAATGACTTTTTTAAATAAAATAGTTCTACTTCTAACAAAAATATTTGTTCTATAGGCCTAATGCTCAAGCCAACAAGGTGTGAACTAGACAAACACAAATCTTTTCATATTAATGATTTAGGCTAACATATCCTGATTTCTCAGATAGTCAACCGAAAACTATGTTCTCTGAGGTTGACTAAGACTCGTGGCTTACCTACATACAAAATTAAAGCTGCTGATTTTTTTGTTAGGTAGTGGAAGGGATTTTTTTGGGTTCTACAATTTATAGGAAAAAGTAGCCTACCCAATCTGTCCTATTTTATGCCCTTTTTTAAAAAAAATATTAACATATTGATTGCCATACATTTCTGCTAACATAAAAACACAAAGAATAAAAAAAAAGCCTTAAAATTATATCAGATAAATACTCGTCCACCTAAGGGACCTTTCGGCTATATTGCTTAACATGGCCTTGAAAGCTGGAACTAGATATTTCTTGTATAAGTTGTTACATATTGCTAGTCCTATATGTACTTTCTTGAAAAACATTATTTTATAACTGACTGTTATAAAATTCACTACACAACTTAAGCTAAAATGCAAAAAAGACTAAATTTGTTGGCTTCAAAAAATGGCATAACTTAAACCATCTGTAATAGCCACACATTTTAACTAAATTAATTAAAAGAACCAGAAAATTGAAGCAATAGACCTAAATATATAAATGATGACATGTCAATAATAAGACAACATAGGGCTAGTTTATATATTCATTATTATGATAATTTCCCAACCTAGCTTAACCTAACCTTTCATGTATTAATAGTAAATTTAATTTTTAATTATTATAGATAATTTAAACTTCAGGTATTAAATGTGTTTTTTAAATAATTAATTGAGAATGGTACACATCCAATTATGTCATAACTGTTTTAGCACTCAGGATATCGAGCATGGAATCATGGTAATATTAAATGTCATCATCATTATTTACACTCTAAAAGAGATTTAGACAATTTGTTGTCGAGTTTTGTTTGGATGTAATATTTATTAAAAGCTTTCAAAATATATCATTCTTGGTGTCATTCAATTCTATGTAGGCCTACTCTTATGTGACAACAGCATTAATACAATATAAAAATATTCTACCATAACAAATAAAAAAGGCCTAAAATGGATGGATAATGAGTACTATCACCCCATGTATTAATATAGTTTCTGTGATCAAGCTCCAAAATATACAAGACTGTATTTTAATCTTGTGGCATATATGCCAAATATATGGAGTCAAAAATTAGGGTGAAACACTTTAAAACAAATAAAGAAAATGGTTCATGTTCTTATATAGTTGGCTACATAGGCTACACAATAACCTCTGAAAAATAACATAGAGATGAAAAAATAATTGTAGGCCTACTTGCTATAAATTGATCCATGTTAGCTTATTTGACAGTAGCCCTAGTCAAGAATTGGAAATAAGAATCATTTACCGGTACCATATAAGAAAAATCTAATGGTCTTTTCCAGTGGTTCTTAACCTTTTAATACTCGCGGTCTGCTATCTAAATATCCTAAAATATTTTAGTGGCCCCCTAGTTTCTCCTAACATATTGATCATTAAGATTTATTTTAAAATAGTGGCTTTATTTACTGATTATAATAACAAACAAATAAAAAAACAGAAGTTAATTTACCCAAATGTATTATTTAATGGGACCTCTACTGTTGGACACTTTCCACTAATTTGTCTATTCTTGTTTAATTTGTATTACTTAATCCTATTCGCATGCAGGAGTCAATTTCGCTGATTCATTTTAGTATCTACCATTGTGGAAAATCCCTTTTAACATAAAAAATAGAAACGAAGGGCAGCAAATTTTGAATGGTGATGGTAAACAGATGGGGATTATTTGTTCTATCCATGAGTTATATTATCCTTGCTTTCCCTCCTTTCCATTACCCTGGAAAATCGAGAGTCTACTGTACTTACAGGGTTACGATAATCAAATTCTTTCTTCCAAAAAGTTAAATTTAAGATAATTGACTTCAGGAATAGGCAAATAACATTTTTAAATTATTTTTTCGAAGCCTTCCAAAAAACCTTTCGCAGCCCCTTGGTTAAGAATCACTGGTCTAGTCTAGGGAAGGTGTGGTACCATGGACCAATTTCAACAGTTTATTTTTTTCTCTTACACTAATATTTTAAGAGGTGTCAATTTTTACTCATACATTCTTTAAACCTTTTGCCATGCTATATATACTTTTTCTTTAAGTAATTTAATTTGAATTTGGAATAAATAGTGTTTCTTTACTTAAAGCCAGAGTGGTCCAATGTACAACACTATGTTGTACCTTAGACCAAAACCATAAACAAAGACCAAAACAAATCTAGAAATTTGATTGTGCCTAAAAATTTTCTTTGAAAATTCATGCGAGCTTGCAAAATAAAACTTTACCCCAAGAGGTTAAATTTTAAGTCTTTTATTTCATTAAGAATTATTTTTTAAGTAGGCCCTATGTAAAATGTTCAACTTATTTTCTTATACAACTCTAATTAAATCTACACTTTAATATCACAATTCTTATTGTATTTATGTTATTTATTAACCTATAGCAAACATGTTACTAATCTAAATATTATATGTTAAAAAGTCAACAGGAAATGATATGTGTGATAATTGTCGCTCAGAAGCGCCAGTTGTGATTGGACGTGGCAACTTTGTCACAATATCACCCTCACAAACTTCAAAAATATCTTCATAATTTGAAAGAAACTTGTTTGTGTTGAAGATTCTTCTGTAGTATTTTGCTTTATAGCTATCGCTGCCTGAACCCAATACTTCAGCTACATAATGTCTTTTACTTTTCCTCCCTTTGAGCTCTATTAACACAAAATCTCCCTTGGTTATTTCATTACTAACTTTATCTTACTCTTTTTCTTTTTTTTTTCTAATGTAATATATGTAATAATGTATAATGCTATCAACAAATTCATTTTCATCACTTGACTCATCTAAAATAAGCACATCACTTGATTCTTCTTCAGAACTGTCTTGTAAAAAAAATTTCTTTACAGTTTTTGGTTTTTGTTTAGTTCAATTTAGTTTCTTGCTCTCTATGTCTTCTTTTTCTGGCATATCTAGTCTTACCCTTTAGTCTTCCACCTCGAGCTTTTCTTGGGGGTGCTTTTTGATAGGGTCGAATCATTTCAGGCGATAATCTAAACGAGTGCACTTTGAAACTCGTCGAGGGTCTTGGTTCATTATAAACCAAGTCATTTGTTGTTGCATCTACAGATATTTGATCAGAAGTTATAGTGTCAATAATAGGTTCAAATGTCCTATTAGTGACATAAGCAGTCAAGAATTCATGTTCACTAAATACATTTTCATTCAGATGCCAAATTCAAGTCACAGTCACAGTAAACCCTTTGGAAATATTTTCAATTGTAAATGCTTTGGGATATGCTTTCCCTACAATTTCTCCATTGTCATATATGCCCATTAGTTTTCCAAGGTTCAATAACATCCATTCAGCTCATATTCCTGGCAAATTTTTGACTGAACAATTTTTATTGGCTAACACTTGTATGACTTTGTTTAAGATAATCTTGAAAATGGGGATCAGGAAATTGATTCTACTCAAAACCAAAGAGAAAACTTCAAAAATACTCTCTTAAGTACAGTATTAAACTTTTTAAACATATTTAATGTATAAAAAAGTGGTTATACCATTGGAGAAATTTTGTTTATGACAAATAGATGTTTAAATCCAAAATGTGTAATTTGATCTACAAAACTTAGGGCCGGTTGCACAAATATTATATTGATTTTTCAATTATTGCTAAATTGAAAAAAGACCAGTTGCTAAAAATTTTGAATCCTACCTCTGTATGTATGTATGTATATATGTACCTGACAACTTATAATCTCGTGGGTCATTAGGCGCACTAATCACCAACTAATTGCTCACTGTAAAAAAATTAATCCAATCCCTCACTTAAATATTTAACTGAAACTATTACCACCATTAAATTATGTATTTATTAATGCTATACTCATATGTAATGACCACCTTTGGGGTCTCGTGGTCAGAGTTTCTGGCTACAGATCCAGAAGTCCCGGGTTTGATCCCTGGTGCCTCCAAAATTAATCTGTCAAGCAGTGGATCTGGAACGAGTTCAAACTCAGCCTCACGTGGACAAATGAGGAAATACTTGACTAAAGAAGTAGTCGCTCCGGTTTAAAAAACTGATTAGCGACCGGAGGGCTCGTTGTGCTGACCACATGACTATCCGCAAATGTTGGCACTATCATTGCTAACAGCGGCAGCCGCTCAGTCATTATAGCTTGCTTGCAGGCTCACACCATTGAGTTATTTTTTATACTCTTATGTAGTTTTATTAGTATCAAAAACTGTACTCATACATCACAAGAGCATTTTAAATTGCATGAAAAATTTTGGCATCAAATGTTTTACATATTTTTTTCAAAAATATCCTTTTCCATTATTTTATCACTTAAAACTTTCCCAATCATTGGTCACACTTTGCTCTTATCAAGTACCATCTTTAAATGTTTGTATAGACAATAAATAAGGCCACTATCTTATCTATTTTTAATGCCCAGCTAAAGTTTTAATTATTTATTATTTACTGTAATCTTTACTTTCAATCAGACTAAAAATAAACATTAATATAAATTAATATGCCCAAATATGTTTTTTTAAATACCTACATAATCTACAAAGTCCTCTTATTATGTTGACATTACATAATCTACCTATAGATAATGCTCCTCTTTCTGTTTTCCACTCAAACAATCAGTGTTTTAATTTATTATCTAAACTTACTATTTTATTAAAATATTATTAACAATATTAGGGGTTAGTATGTCCATTTAATACATGACATCACTTACTAACACAACTACATCTGAGCCACTTCTTTGTTATCAGTCATCTGATTTTCAATTGCACACAATGAGCTATTGTTCTGTTTGCTCAACATCTATACCTTCATCCACTTGACCTGACTATCGGCATCAAACAAGTTCCATTATATCCTACATCTGTACTTAAACCATAAAATTGGTTACATTTTAGTAATTTTAATCCTCACTCTGATTCACTCCGAACCAATCTCATGGACATTGATTGTTCTTACTGAATTTAGAGATGGTTTTTCTTGCATAATTTCCCCCATCTGCTTTTCTTGTTGACAACAGAGGTGCATTCCCTTTCATTTTCCCTCATTATACCTACATCTTAAATTGTCATTCATAATCATTGTGTTGGGTGCACAGTTTAAATAAATGTTTCTCGATGGTAGATCCCACTCTTAGTGCCTTACTAGATTTCTGTAGTTTCATAATTTTATTTTTTTGTCTTTAAATGTGGTTTACCTTCTAAGTTCTTCTTGTTATCTACTATACCCTGATTTTGGTAGTGAGTGCGTTCTGGGAGGTCTTATTTCATACTATAAAACTGCTGTATAGTAGTATTTTGGTAGAATAAAAGGTCTTCCAGAACGGTAGAAGCAAGGTAGCCTAGTTCTGAAAGGCCTTTTATCCTACCAAAGTACAGCTATATGGAAGGATTCTGGTACAAAATAAGGCTTTCTAAAACATACTTCTTAGCAAAATTATAGTATTTCTACACTGACAATATAAACATTTACTAAACTATCATAACTATGGTACCTTTTATTTAATTTTCTCTTGTGCTTTTACCTATTCTTAACCTAGCTTAACTTTGGTTTGATAAAGCCTGTAATTGTCACTTTTGTTGTTTTTATCATTCTTTCAGACACATCTTAGTGGTGAAAATATGTTTCCTCTGATCAAGATGTTTGGTAACCATAAAAAAGTGCTAATGATAAAAGCCCACATGAAAATTGCGCATAGAGAGAACTACACTGTCATATATGCGCACAGGAAAAATGCCCACAAGGCATTTGATTAGGCTAGGTTAGGTTAGGTTAGGTTAGCTATCAAGCTGTTATATAATTAAGTGTATATATGGATGATTGGTGCCGTGTAGTGAGCGATTTAAAATGAGTTCTACTATCAATGATCTCGCCAGTTGTGAAGTGCACGCAGTTATTCATTATCTTCATGCAAAAAACTCAAGTGCTGTCGAAATTCATCGTCAACTGTGCAAGGATTATGGACTAAAAATTATTAGTGAAAGGGGAGCGTTTGTTTGTATGGGTATTTTTCCATGTGAGTTTTTTCTTTGTGCATATTTATTAGAGAGGGTTCCTTCTGGACACGATTTTTGAATGGACTTTCTTTGCTTGCGCTTGTTTCATGGAATTAAATGTTTTAATTGTTTTAAAATGAAATATTGTTCACATCCATGGTGATGGGAAGTTTTGAGTCTCACTCTGTCAAATGGTATCAACTGGTCAATTCAGCTCTTTCCTTTTGAAAATTATCTTTTCATTTGCTAACTCTTGTTTCTGATTTTCCTCCGAGTTAATCTAAAAAGTTTGCATTATACAACTCTTTTAGTTTATTTTCCACAAAAGTTTTTGTTTTTTCTTCTTTCTTATACCTCTACATCAATTTTGGTTTTGATAAGCTTGGTTATTTTTCAAAATATATATATCTC
>CABFWB010000318.1:324880-344244 GCA_902151455.1 Timema bartmani
CCCCCCGCCCATTTTACTAGTTATGGCGAAAACTCCTTAATAGTGTAGTGAATTTCTCTTTTTGTTATTTTACCTACTATTTAGTGTGTAAACATTTTAAATTGTACAACAGTAAATTGGTATCAACATCTATTATAATTTATGATTAACTCTATAAAGCATTATTTTTGCATTTTTTTTATAAACTGGCTACTTTTTATCAGATTGACTAGGCTATTGTAGTTGGGAAAGTTTTGGTATACATAAAATATGAATAATCTTGTAAAAATGTGGAGCTATTTATCTCATAACTTAGTCAGTCATATCATACCACATAAATTGAATTGTCATTTGGTAGAAATCACCACTGTATATTGTTTAACTTTCTTCCATATGTGCTTTGACCACCATTTATTTTTTAAATAATTCTTCGAGTGTTTATTTTTGTGCCTAAGTAGACATATAGTTGAAACATAGAACAAAGTTTAACTATCATTAGCTGTCATGTGTAATAAAATAATTTGAAAATAAAAAATACACTTTGTGGCACTTTTGTGCATGTTAACCAGTCCATACTGAACTGTTCTGATGAATAAACAATACTTTTTAACTTTTAACTATGTGCCTGCATAGATTATGGATATTATTTTATATGTAAACTATTCAAATCTTATCCTCATTTAACTATGAAAAAAACCTAGTTTTAAATTTACGCTATATAATTTTGTGTGCTCATTATGCTACAGTATTGATATATTGAAAAAAATCTCGTATATTAATTAATAATGAAACACTTTAAAATATAAATAAATATATAATATATATGACCAAAGAGGTTTAATAATCCAAATAACACAATTCCTTCTTAAGATTAGTAACTAGTTTAAAAACACTAGTACGACTAGAGACAAGGGTTTTAATTTTTTTTAATATGAATAAATATATAATATATATATATATTTATATATTTATTTATATTTTAAAGTATATATATATATATTACTGATTTGGAAGAAGGAACATCATAGCACTGGTAAACTATAGAACTTAAACTTGTCAGAATTATTCTTTAACTGCTACATAGAAATAAAAGTATTTCTCATTATACCTACTACTGTAACTCGAAATTAATAATCCTTAAGATACTCCAGTGAGGATCAAAAACTGTCTTAGATGTCTTGTGTGCCAAAATTATATTGGCGATTTGAAAACTAGAGATCAAACTGAAATTTGATTTAGTTCAATTGTTTAAAAATCAGGAAAAATAACAATTTGGCTACACATGTAATTTTTCTTTTGCTAAATAATTTAACTTATATATATTAGTGCTAAGTTTAGTATTGTAATTAGATAACATAGCGAAGACTGGGGGGTCAGAGTTTGATCCCGCTAGGCTGTACTGAGGGTGTTTTTCCCTAAATGGTTTTACTCTAGCCTTCCACACAAATGCGGCTGCACCTTATTTAAATTAAACCTTCCTAACCCCTAGCACATTATAATAACTAGTACATAGGCGTATAACCTGAATGGGTAGTACGAAAATAATTTTATAACAAATATAGACTTATCTGCAGACTATACATTATATTATTTTCTTTTAATTATGTGTTAGTGAGTGTGAAGAGTTAAATTATTGTTATATTTTTCAGCACAATCTGCTAGTATTATGGGTGCTAAATGGTAGAGCACTGAAAGCTTTGCAGACGTTTAGAAATCCCAGATTATTTATAAAATGGTTTGATATTTTCATCAAAACGTAGGCGAAATTTCTGAAAAGTTACACATTTTGAATTTTAATTTAAAAAAAGATTAAAACCCTTTAAAACAATCCCACACTATCTTGAAATTGTCATGATCCTATCAAAACGTTACTATATTTTATAGAGGAAGGCTAGATATAGGTTTATAACCTTTTGTTTGAATCTCAGAAGTGAAAATTTTCGCGTAAAGCGTTGTTGGTTTAGTTTTATTGAAAGCTTTAAGCTTGTTAACTAGTTAGAAACGCGCTGATAAATTTCGCCCACATGTTGTTGGAAACGATATTAAAAAATATTAAACAACTTATTAAATAATGCGGGATTTTTAAACTCTTGCAACGCATTTCATTGCCCTCCCATGTAGCAACATTAACGCAACAAAATCAAGACATGTTCAAATCAATATAAAGAGAATAGAAAGTTAGCACTACTTGGAAAAATTTCATTATGTCATAGCTTGTCACTCAGTACACAGCATTTTATTTTAACATGAAAACAGCCACATATATTTATTAAATAAGAAGAGTAATGGCGTTAATGGTATAAAGGTTTATGTATTATTTACATTTCCAAAATGTTACTTAGTTTGTCTTCCATATAGCTTTGTGTATGTAATACCGATAAGGTGGCTTGTTTACTGAGTAACATTAAACCGCCAACCAATCAGATGTCTTTCTCCACCTGGCGCTACCGAACCTTCTAGTTCTATTCTCTTTACACTGGTTCAAATAACCCATCTACAAAACACGTACGATTTATACGAAGTAGTTGATCTTCTGTCCGGCAGATGGCATCCCCATCCATTTTGCGTCCAGTGTGTACGTCACCGAGATGTGAGCATTTGTTTGTCGACGTAGTGTGCTTGTTTATTGAACTGTTTCCTAAACCTTTGCCAAGAAGTTGATACAGTGTTTATTTTACACTGGAAAGTTTCACTTTGTGGTTGTGTTTGAATCTGTTAGCTTTCGCAACAAGACACTGTTTCGCAACGTAGCTTAAAAATAAATCGTCACGGTTTCGATTGTTTTCTGCTCTTTCGCACGACGGCACGTAGCCGGGCTAATTGCTTATGGTAACATCCGCATAACACGCTACCATGCATAGATTGTTTTACTGTATCCATTGTTGCGACTTACTTTAAAGTTCATGATGTGACCCATGCTAAGACATTGTTGTAAGGGTTGTTCGAAACATAGGCTTCTACCCTTTTCTATTACAATGTACCCCTTTGCCCAAAGGGTAGGTAATTATTGAAATAAATATCTACATATGAAAAATAAATAAAAATCGCCATATTGAGCTATTTATAGAAAAATTACGTTTTCGTTAAATTGATTGTACCAAAACATTTTTTTTAAATTGTTGGTCACAGATTATTATTAGCTGGTCATTAAAACATAATATCAAGTAATTTTTGAAACAAAAAATATGGTACAGTAAATCTAGGCTATACTTTAACTTTGAAACTTAATGAAGTCCTTGCGTTGGTGTTGCGTATGGTGTTTTTAAACTTGGCTCCAGCGAACACCAGTTTTATTATTACAAGGGCTTAAAAAAAATCACCATTTGTGTACGGATATTTCATTCCCTGACGCTAGGATCGGGGGATGGGGCGGTGTGGATGTTTATTGTTAGGTGTGTCATTTATAGTCGCATCGCCATAGGAATTTAGAAATATGTTTATGTAACAACAAACAAACAAATATATATATATATATATATATATATATATAGAGAGAGAGAGAGAGAGAGAGAGTGAGAGTTACCTAAGTTGACCAAAGTTAATTACAATCTTACATCTTTCAAAATTGGCACATCTCAGGGCTGGTTGCGCAAACATCATATTGCTTCTTCAATCACCCGATGGTCAATCAGCTTGATCCTAGATCAAGAAAAGTTTAGGTTGCTACAATATATTTAGAAAATCTGATTGTGAAATGACCTAAAGTTACACAGGCCATGATATATGGATGTAAACTTTATGCCTCTGGTAATCTTGGCTGCCTGATATCCATATATTCATTTCAATAAATTGAAATTTTGGGTTCCTTAGGGATTTTTTAAAGCAATTTTGTGATTTTAATAAATATACAGTCAAATTTACTCAATCTAAGCCTTTTCTCAAAGTGTAACTTCATTGTATAGTTGAAAAAACTTCATCTGTTAGACACCATGATTGACACTAACTAACTTTAAACATATTCATACCCAAAATAAATATATAAAACTCAAACTTTATTACAATTAATCGCTTAGACAAGGAAGCAAAAACTAATTCAGTTACTAAAACTTAAAAGGTTATGTCTCCCATCAACAAGATGATCAGAGTCAAAGAGGTTTTTTTCAGCACCGCGTCACACTACCCGTTCGTGTTATACCCTAATGTGTTATGGATTAGAAAGGCTTAATTCAGAAGAAGAGCACTCACACTTGCGGGAAGAGAGTGGAAAGCCATTCAGGAAAAACTACCTTCAGTGCACCCGACCGGGATTGAACCCCGATCTCCCTGTCTTAAGCAGTCCAGTCTATTGCGAGAGTAGCGCCTTAGACGATGCGGCCACTGAAGTGGGTGAATCAAAGAGTTGATGAAAAGGAATTGGATGGTTATCTAGACAAGAGATTTGATCGACAATCACGTCCTAATTGTCTATAGTGCAACTGAAATTGAGGTTTGAGACACTAATTGGAGACCAAATTACATCTGATCTCTGATCAAGCCACTGGTATATGATAGCTGTGCAACCGGCCCTTAGTCATTTTATAAAAAGTATAATATTGCACTGATGTTCATGCTGGTTTTTAAAGTAGAATTTTAAAACGAAACTCCTCTGCTGAAACCTTTATTGTAGTTGGCCGGGATTAAACCCACTGACCTGTCTGGTCGGGTCTAGCTAGGCACACAAGTCGCGCACCCGCCCTTGCCCCCGCAAACATAATTTAAGTAATGTACATCAACAACTATCCAACTTGTTCCATTGATAATTTAATTATCATGGATTAGATAACTGCATTTCCCGATGAGTGATAAATACTATCTACGCAGAATGTACATTTTGATGATACAAAAAAAGTTGTCGCTCAAAACCGTGCACTCATTAATTATTCATAGGCTCTAGCACGTTCACGGTAATTCCCACCGTTTCGAGTTGTTAATAAATGTTTGTCATCTATGTTCTCATTCGTTTCATTTTACTTTCTTTCATCGGCTCCAGTGACCGAACGATCTAAGGCGTTACGCACTGTCATTGATTATTTATCTTTAAATATTATCTACAACGCGCACCAAGGATGGTTTTCTCAAATAATGTTTCATTAATTTTTGTTATAATCTTTCTTCATGAGGGTGTACACGGATCCACATAATATACGTGAATTATGCCAGAGAAGGTTTAAGTATTGTTTTAAGTTAATTTAGTTTTTCGAAAAAGTATATTGCTTTGCATTTAGAAAGTATACCTTTCGTAATCCTTTCGTATTATCATAGAAGCCCCCCATTTGTTTTCATCTGGCATCCCTAAAGCCAAGGCTGACTATGAAACTGGCCCTAATTTATCGTACGCGAGCTTAGTAGAGTTGTGAACTAGTTGGTCAGCCAATCGTTGTGGCAAGGACTGTCTTTCACCTGACCGGCGCGCGCATTGGAAAATGATGTGGGGCGTGACTAGTCAGTGCTAGGGACTATAAGGGAAGTAAGGGAGTAATCCATTTGAGTAAATTTTTTAAGTTTAATAATAATGCTATTAAAAAAGTGCAAGGGTACCTAAGAAAGGGTGTTTGTGGGGTACAGGGGTTTCAACTCTCCCCCCTTAACCCCTCTCTATAGAGTTCTATTAATGTATTTTTAATATTCCTCCTCAACACCTAGACTTGGTAGCCAGTTTAATTCTTGTAAAATTAATAACAATGACAATTTATGTAAAAAAAAGTTTATCCAAGAAGTGGTCAATTTTGGGGGGGAAAAGTATTGCATCTATTTTTGGGGGACCTCACCCACCGAGCCACCGCATATAGAACTCCCCGAAAATAAATTTCTGGAACAGTTTTGAACTAAGTTATCCAATACGACATAATAACATATAGTTGACTAATCTGAAAAGAAGTGTAATTTCATCAAACGCTCGTGTCTATTTCTTTTTCAAAATTTCCACCACCTTAATAAATGTTCGCGACCGATGTTTGTTAGAAAATTGTAAATAACTTGAGGCCGCCTTTGTTAACTGTATTCACACATCTTATTAGACTTTTATGCACATACACTTAAATGACACGTTTAAAAAAAATGGCTCTATCAAATATCTACGAAAACAAAATACACTGTTGAGTTGCCATATACCAGTGGTTTTCAACCTTTTTACGCTTGGGTACCCCTACATTCGTAAACCCTTATCTCAAACACACCAATAGTTTACTTTAAAAAAATTAAAACCCTTGTCTCTAGTCGTACTAGTGTTTTTAAACTAATTACTAATCTTAAGAAGGAATTGTGTATGTTATTTGGATTACTAAACCTCTTTGATCATTAATAGTAGGCCTAATATACGCTATTTTTCTATTAAGGTTACAAAAATAAATATACATGTTTTAGCTTTGTAAAAATCTTTACAAACGTCACATGACGGATAGGTAAAATGTATTTGCATCCTAGGCATAAAAAGTAAGAAATTAAAAGGAATATAAAATTCAAGTTTGAATAAATATACACACAATAGATTACTAACATATGAGAATTATGGGTTTGTTTCGAAGAACTCTTTTTTTTATATCACTCAGGTTCAAATTAGGTTGACTACAACTAATTTTAAAAAAACGCCACTAAACTATTTTTGTGTACACCTA
Source organism: Timema bartmani (assembly GCA_902151455.1). Lineage (NCBI taxonomy): Eukaryota > Metazoa > Arthropoda > Insecta > Phasmatodea > Timematidae > Timema > Timema bartmani. The sequence continues at coordinate 331,453 of CABFWB010000318.1, forward strand.
TTAAATTCGCCTCATACCTCAGGTTGAGACCCATTGGTTTACAGTAGTAGTCTCAAAAGTCAAATTAGCCGAAGAGTCAGAGTCACAAACTCATGGTTTGTTGCGGGCCACGGTGTATAGTAATATTACGTTTGTCTAAATATAGTCTATACTGTTTGTTTTTGAAGTACGCCTTAAAATCTGTCCCGATTTGGAGAAGCCATCTAGGCAAAAACCTTTCCTGAACATACGCCTGAAATTCAGACCCCCAAGCTCCCAGACATCGCTAAACTAGACCAGAAGAATCTGCGTGCCCATCGATTTAGGTTTATACTATATATTTTCTGCTATGTATTTAAAATCATTAATACACTTTAAAGTGATAAAATAAATATATCACAGTTTAAATAGTGTTTTTTATTGTTCAAAATTATGTACACACTATACATATATAACTGCAGGTTGGATAGTAATAATATGAAAGTATTTCAAACAAGGGGGCCGGGCAGATATTTCTCGTGGGCCCACGGGCCGTGCGTTTGTGAACCCTGGCTTAGAGCCAGGTTTCGGCAACTGGTCGATCACGTAATAAAACTACATCCTCATTAAAAGTCGATCTTTGAGTAAGTCGCAAATATATCAAGTACGTTCACATAATATTTTGGGTGGCACTAAAATTACCTTGATCGGCCGTAATCGGTAATGTTATAGGCAAATTAAATATTATAATATGAAAATTTAGGCCTACATTTTATTTATTCTATTCATTATTTTTTCTAAAAGGATGGGGACGTAAGTATTTGAGGAAAGATTGAATTTAAGGAATTGTGAAGAGGAGGTCACTATGTCAAAAAGTCACGATATTATCTAAAAACTGAAAAACGTGACAGCCGCCGAATACCTAGGTCTGAAATATTTAGATGTCCATAAAATCTCTATATATTTTATGTAAATGGTTGTAAAAAGAACAAAATTCCAAGGGGGATGATAAAGGAATATTTTAATGTACAACTCAAATATTTCTTCCACTAATTGCCATAAACAGGCATCAAAACTCAGCTAATTGGATTCCGCATAAGCACCATCGATATCTCTGTATACTTCATATCGTCCAGCTGTTTCGTGGAAAACATTTTCCAGCATCCGTGGAGTAGTCTTTGCTACTGTTAGTACTGTTCACGGGCAACGCCGTGCGGGATTGCTAATCTTGAATAAGCTGAGGCTCAAAGGATTATTTATTGGAGCATATCAAGATAGACGGTTCTTGTTAGTGTTCGTTTAATAAAGAAGAAAGGAGCATACCATACACTTTCGATTTAGTCATTCCAAGCCACGCATTGACCTTAGGCGAATCTCGTTCCTATGGAAGGAACGTTTGAGGTTTTTTTCAGTGGCCCAGATGCGACAGTTGTGTCGATAAACGTTTCTACAGGTGTAGAAAGTAACCTCGTTACTAAAGAGAATATGCCGCATAACATTTTTTATTCTCAAATTGTACAACTTTTTGTACACACATAGCTGCTTGTGTCGGATACTCCTCTTCTTGAAGGTCATGCAAGACTTGAATGTGATAGGCTTTAAAATCTTGTGAACAGTTGATGTGGGGATTTCTAGTCTCTGTGATGTTCTGCGAATCGACATGCTTGGCTCATCATCCTAGATTTCACGTGTTTATTCAAAACGTTGCTGTGGTTTACTGGGAAGTCGTCGTGTTGAGCTCGACCGCTGAGGACGGGGAGATCGAGGTTCGAATCTCGGTCGGGTGAACTGGGGGTGGTTCTTCCTAAATGGTTTTCCACACTCCCTCCACGCAAATGCGGGTTCACTTCCTCTAAATTCAACCTTCCTAATTCCTAATTCATTAGCGTAATTATTACTTAAGCGTATAACCCGAATGGGTAGTAAGACGTGGTGCTAAATATTACTATTATTATTATTATTATTTAAAAAAAGGGGGGGGGAGTATTCGCGTATTTCGTGTCGCATTTGTTTTACATCCACCATTTTGTTTCCTGACTGGTTTGACGCATACGGGAGAGGTCGGAATTCGAGTTTCTAAAATTATTCCCCTCCCCTTAAATTGTTTCCTATTCCCACATGAATGCGGGTACATTTTCTCTATATTCTCTCTTCCTACTCCCTTCCAGCATTTGCGGATAGCCCGGATGGGTAAATGAGACGTGTTTGCGAGTAAAGAAACAATTTGATATCAACCTATCAGGTTGGTAATCAGCGAGAGAGAAAGCACCTGATGCTGACGTCACAGCCGCTGTATGACCTTGACTGTGCGACAGTTCAAAGGGGGCCGTCCTTTTGTCCTCTGGATTAAAATTATACAACGCGCTCACGCTCTGGTGCCAGTACCGGCTATCAGCGAGTTCCTAAATGGTTTTCCACTCTCCCTCCACGCAAATGCGGGTTCACTTCCTCTAAATTCAACCTTCCCCATTCCTAATCAATTAGCGTAATTAGTACTTAAGCGTATAACCCGAACGGGTAGTAAGACGCGGTGCTAAATAGTATTATTATTACTGGGAGGTCCACGTCTTTCCTTATCATGAACCGATCCCGTTCCGTTTTATTTGTTGACCGATTCACGAATAGTTTTGTCGGTAAGCTACTGGTTTGTGAAATCGTCATTGAAATCTGTCTCTAGTCACTTGACTTTTGTTTCCCTCGATACCGAGATTTACTACCACCTGAATGAAGTTAAAACACCGGCCCATCATTCACCGGCAAACAAGAGTAGATGAGACCCACGCTTGAGTCCGCGTGCCCACTGGTATGGATGTATTTTTACTAGGGATATTTAACGTGCACTTTCTGAACCTACTGATTATATTGGCACACGACTTACACACATACGTAGCTCTAGAACAAACGTCGTTTATTCATCACTGTGTAAGTTTAATTCCACCAATCATAAATTTTTCTCTCGTGCCGCAGGGAAGGCTTAAGAACCGGGCGGCTGCCCGGGGCGTTAGCTTGAGGGGGGCGCCAAATAGACCACCAACTTAACCTAAAGTAACTAGAGTGTGATAAGATTATGTTAGGTTTGACGACTATTTTCATATCACGCCCAGATTACGTAAGGTTTGGGGATTATTTTCATATGTTCTTACTCTCCCCCTCTTTTACAGGGGGAGGGGTGGGGGTGCCAAAAAGCAACCCCGCCCGGGTGTTCCTGCTAACCCGAGACCCTCAACTCAGTAGCCAGAGGCCTGAGCTAAGACCCGCTTTAATGGTCGAATGGTCTATGCTGTGTCACTCTTGTAATGGACTGGACTGCCGATGATGGGGAGATTGGGGTTCGAATCCCGGTCAAATATACTAAGGATGATTTTCCCTAAGTGTTTTCACACTCTCCCTCCACACAAATGAGGGTACACTTTTCTAAACTAAAACGTCTTTATCCCTGCCGCGTTGGATCAATTAGTACATATGTGTATAACTTGAATGGGTAGTGAGACGCAATGAAAAAAAAAGGCTGAGCTAAGGTGTTGGACGAAAGTAAACTTATTAAAAAAATTGTAATTCTCAGGTAATGTTCTCATGACGATACGACTAGGAGAATTATTCTAATCCTGGTGGGATCGAAGTTTCAGTCCTCCATTGCGGCGAAAGAGTTTAAAGGAGTTAACTTGCTCAAAGTACGATCTCATTATATATATTTAGCATGGCACATTTGACCAGGAGAGACTTTGACGTCCAGGTTCGGCCTTTGCCCAACTATTAACCAAACCCCGATGAGCATTGGGATTATTACCCCAAAGAAAAAAATACTCATGGTACCAGCCGAGAATTGAACCCGAGACCCCTAAGCTCGTATCCAAATGCATTGACCATCATGAGATGATAAATGATAACCTCACTACCCGCTTTGGTGGCCGCATGGTCTGTGGCACTACTCTCGCGATGGACTAGACTGCTGGGGTTCGATCCCAGTTGGGTACACCGAGGGTGCTATTTCCCCCTAGTGGTTTTCCACTCTCCATCTACGTTAATGTTCATGAACTTCCTCTAAATTAAACCCTCCTAATCCCTAACGCATTAATTAGTAAATAGGCGCATAACCTGAGTTGGTAGTAAGACGCGGTGCTTTTTTAAAAAAAATCTCACTCGCGTTAAGTGCACGTCTTAGGTTTTTTTTAAATATAACCATTCGATACAAGTCAATACAAACGAGAAGATTTCCAAACCTAATTTGGTTGGACAACCTGAGTAATAAATACCATATCAAAGCACTGCACTAACCGAGTGACAAGTAATTATAAAAGAAAGTGGCGAGTCATCCCCTCTTGTATTTACTAATCCAATGAGTTTCACACGTTTTAAATATAGATGTTTCCTTGAAGTGACCTAGTTTGTCGCTTCATTAGCTTCTACGTTAACTGTTAATTAAACGGCCCAGCAAAAGGGGTATTTTTTTTTTCTTTTACTTCTCACGCAAGTTGGCTTCATCGGCCTAGTCTGGCTTCCTCATCATTCTTCGTACAGTTATTTCAGGTCGTTTTCACCCAATCGCCGGGGCAATTGTTTTTCGGTGCTTAAAACACAACGCTACCAATGGGGACACCCTGTTGAAGGTTTTATTATAAACCAGGAAGTCCCAGGGACTATTAGCTAAGACGTGGTCCACTTACCTATGAACACGAATGATAAAAACTTCTCACATCATCTAGACTAATTATTGTATTACACTAATGTGCACCTTCAGTATAACTAGATTAGACGTTAATAAACAACAGATACGATGGTTACTATATATTTCACCCGCATCGGTGGACATGTGGACTGAACGTCTAGCTCACCTGGTCTATGATAGGAAGATTGAGGTTTAGATCCCAGCTAGGTGGTTTTCCCTAAATGGTCTCCCATCTTTCTCCGCGTAAATTTGAGTACATTTCCTATAAATTATGCCTTACTCATCCCTAACCCGTCCCCACGATTGTAATTAAATGCGGTTAGCCTAGTGGAGCAAAAAAAAAAACCAGCTTTGCCTGTTTTGGTGTTTTATTTTAGCCTCTTATTAACATTCCCAAAACAATTCACCAGCTATTTTTTCGTTTAGTAGGCCTAACCAAAGAAGGCGGATAAAATTTTAAAAGTTGCCACTCTTCAATGTTGTAATTTTTTTCCTTTTTTACAATTCCTAGTCTTTCAAATACAACAGGTAAATCAAACGTAAATGTGTACTTCCTTATGTCCTGAGAGAACTATTTCTGTACCCGTAGTTTCCAATCAAATAAAATGGTACAACTATTAAAAAATTTCTGAAAGTTTAATTTGTAACAAAGCTATTTTTTCAGATGTATATATAGTTGTAGCGAAAAAACTTTCTAGTTTTATTTATTACTAAACGTTCCAATAAACAAAGAAAAACTAGATATTACCATGAGTCTTTAGAATATTTTTATTATGAACAAACACCCCGTGATTTTCTGACATCTGTTATAGTCTTTTCACGGTGAGTTTGATTAAAAACTTATTTTTAAAAAAAATCTGTAAATCAGTGGTGTACATAGGGGCCGTAAACCACGTAACGCTGTTGCGGGTTTAAGGGGCAGGGTGGGGACATCACAGTGTTACGTAACACAGATCTTATATTTAAATAATTAGAATGTTGAAAAAAATAATACTATCCATGTTTTCACCTTTAGTGAACGAACTTAAAGGAAACTTCCGACTATGAGTAGTATTAGATCTGAGTCTCTCTTTTAGTATCACAAAAGCTTACCTATTAAATAATGACATTCACTCTTGATGTGAGAAGCTACTTAACACAAATGAAGATGAGGGGTAAAAAAAGGTAAAAAAAAAAGAAGTGTTACGTAGTTTATGGATGTCCCATAACTTTAATAAAAACTTTAAATATATTAGGTAAAACTAAAATAGGCCTACATAACACTGGAAATGTGTCGAATGGATAGGCTAAATTTTAATATGAGGCCTATGACATGATATTCAAAAGTTGTACGGCTACACACATTAAATTGCCCTTAAAATTACCACTAAAAACAACAGAAACATTAAGTTCCAAAATGCCTGCCCCTTTTCAAAATAAATATCTCTATCTTTATTGCAAATTAATGCAAAGCTGTTTTTAAGTAGTCCGTCAACCGACAGAAAAGGCCAAGGCGACCGTGAACTGCATCTACGGTCCAATTTTCATATAAAGGGCCTTTCATAAAATACAAACATATTTTTGCTGCTAAAATTGATACCATCGTACTATATTATAAGTATTATTTATGTGTATTAGTAATATTTATCAAAATTATTATTATTATTATTATTATTATTATTATTATTATTATTATTAGCACCGCGTCTTACTACCCGTTCGGGTTATACGCACTTACGCTAATGTGCAATGGTAGGGTGATTGTGAGATGAAATGAAGGACCTACAGTTTAACGTGGAATCCGAACCACGGTGGAGGCCTGGCATTCCTCACATTCACAAGTTGTGATTAATACACATCTTGTCAGAGGTGAAGGAAGGGTTTGGCATTCAGATAAATCTGTGCTGGGACCGAGGTTTGAACCCCGGACCCCTAGCACAGAAGTCTGACACCTTACCCCTAGACCACCAGGTCACCATTTATCAAAAGATAAATCTGTTGATCGCATGACTTGACGTATGAATACGTGAAAGTAGATCCAGTAACTTTTCTGGCTACCCGCTTTTGTGGCCACGTGGTCTAAGGCGCTACTCTAGCAGTAAACTAGACTCCCGATGATGGGAATATCGAGGTTCGAATCTCGGTTGTGTGTACTGATGGATTTTTTTTCCAAAATGGCTTTCCACTCTCCCTCCACGCCAATGCTGGTACACTTTCTCTAAATATAACTTTCCTAATCCCTAAACCCATTAGCGTAATTAGTGTATAAGCGTATAACCCGAATGGTTAGTAAGACTCGGCGTTAAAAAAACTTTTCTAGCTGTGAGATAAGTTCCTTCCTGTGAACATTGGAGTATACTGATGGATTGCTATGTTTCCATGTCGCCAGACTCCAGTCACATCAGCTGCCATGAGGCCTCACCAGCGAGATCAGTTGCTCTCCAAGTTCCATGCCGGGGGGCGGAGGCATTCCAGCAGGCAAGTCAACTAACACATTCATAAGAATCTCAACATGTATCATTTCGCACATTCGTCCACAATCCCATTTTCATAGGAAGAAACTTTTTAGAAAATAAAACCTTTTTTGGTAGCTAACATTTAACTATATTATTAGTTTAAAAAAATATTTTGATGATTTTAATACGGAACTTGATATAATAACGTTAAGGAACTAATAATTCAGAATAAATTAAGTCCTGAAGCTGCGTATAAACCGAACGGGTAGTAAGACACGGTGCTGCTGCTAATAATAATAATAATAATAATAATAATAATAATAATAATAATAATGTCCTGAAATCCTGAGGATGATGCCGACGTGCGTCGAACCTAGTTTACATTAGCGGGCAACTTCGCTGCCATATTCAAGGAACAAGGGATCGTAAATTCAGATAAGGACTATAACTTTCTGATTTTTTTCACTAAATTTATTCTGAATTATAAGTTATTTAACATTATTAGTGTTATTTTATGAATATTGATATTGCCTATAAAAATTGACTGTTGAATATTACATGACTTGACGTGTGAATAGATGAAATTAGATCTAATAATTTTTCTAACTGTCAGTTAAGGCTCTTCCGATGACAATTATACTGTAGGTGCCAAAGAGAATAGTTTAGCTATCAAGATTCACTAGATAAATGAGTTGGAAAATTTATATTTAATCTTTCTTTCTGGAAAGTTTTCCATTTACTTGATTTGAATGGATTTAATCTTGGTATAAAGTTCTAAAGTTATCACATCAGTTTAATTTATCCTTAGATCGTCCACACCAGAAAAATTATGAGTTACAGTATCAATTACAGTATCAGTTATAATATCAATGAATCCATTTTATCTCTTCTCACAGTCTCTTGTATCGACTACAGCGCTTTGTGGTTGAAAGTTTCACTAATGTTGGGGGTTCTGGTCCTCCCACCACCCCTCAAAGTTATATTTTGAAAGTACCCCTGGTTGTAGCAACTGCGATCGAATACGGTCAAAAACATTCAGACCTCTTTTTACTAGGTTGTTTTGGAAATGCAATATTTTTTTTTGGGTAGTTAGAAGAAGGGGCCGGAATTTGGCAAAATTCTTAACACTTTTTTGCATAGTGTCAGCGCTTACGAAGTTGAATTTGGAACTGAAGAAAAGCTGATGAAATGCTTCTTCTGGAGCATCACGCTGTATGGAGCAGAAACTTGGACTCTTAGGAAGATAGAAAAGAAATACTTGGAGAGATTTGAAATGTGGGGCTGGAGAAGACTTGAGAAGATCAAGTGGACAGACAAGGTGACAAATTAAGTCTTAAGAAGAGTGGGTGGGAAGAGAACAATTTTGGATGTAATTCTTAGGTACAAAGCAAACTGGATCGGACACATCCTTTGGAGGAACTGTCTTATGCATGGCGTCATGGAAGGAAAGTTTGAGTGAAAGAGGAGCTTAGGAAGAAGGAGGATTCAAATATTGGATGATTTGAAGGAAAAAAGAAAATTCTTGGAGCTGGAAGAGGCAGAATTGGCAGTCTAAGTTCACTGACAAAAGGAATGGACCTGTCGTAAGACAGAACACATAATAATAATCATCATTATACTAACTGTACGGGCTCTACATATTTAAATTGCACTAATTGTGTTGGAATAATAATAATAAATAATATTTAGCACCGCGTCTTACTACCCGTTCGGGTTATACGCTTAAGTACGAATTACTCTAATGGACTAGGAATTGGGAAGGTTGAACTTAGAGGAAGTGAACCCGCATTTGCGTGGAGGGAGAGTGGAAAAAGAACCTCGATCTCCCCGTCCTCGGTGATCGAGCTCAACACGACTAGCGCGTTAGCCAACTACGCCACCGAGGCGGGTAATTGATTGTGTTGGAATGAGAAATATAAAATTTAAAGGAATACATCTGTATTCTCGAGAAAGAAGAGTGGAAAACTGTTTAGGAAAAAGAAACCTCATTATACCCGGTTGGGATTCTAACCCCGACCTCCCTCGTCACCGGCAAACCAGACTAGATGAGCCTGACATTTACTCTACGCGCCCTCTGATGCGGGTTTTATTAATACTATTATTATTATGGCTTAGTGAAGCGTGAGTACCAAAAACTACTGTAATCACTCGCACCTAACTATAACATTTATAAAACAATGAAGCAAAACACCCGAGTAAAAAAAACCACTTGGATTTACTTGTTTGTTGATGTTGTGTGACTACGACTATTTAATGAACTGTGGGCGGTGGACCAAGCAGAGAAAGTGTCTGCACTTTAAATGTCGGTTCAGGCTAAGGCTAAAGGAAGGGGGAATCGTGGCTCACTTCACAAACGGCTTCTTTTTTTAATGGTAGAAACGTGCGATTATAATAATTGTCGTGGTCGTGGCGCACTTTAACACAATTTTTAAGTTAATTTACTGCAAACAAAAATTGTGTATTAATGACTATGAAATAAGTATTTTTATATAAACATGAAGTCTTCGTGATTAAAATTAAGAGCAACCTTTATGTTGAACAACTATTTCAAATTTAGTAATTAAAATGCTTCTACTGAACGCACGATAAAATAAACAGTAACATCTCTATTCAGACACAGGGAAAAAATATATATGGGGTGCTGCAAAACTCTGTTTTGAGGGAAAGGATGGGGAACTATTTGGTTAAAACATCTTAGTTACAATAGTTTGGGATTAACCCTTGCCGCAAAGGTCAAGCATGATAACCGCTCGCCCGCTAACCCCCTCCTCCTCAAAATTAGGGCCTATTATTTATTATGTATTTTTGTATTCTTCAATACCAAGGCAAGCAGTTCATTTGAAGTCTTATTAAGTTCATAGCGTTCACAACCGTAATAATATATTTTAAAATAGCTCAATTTTTCTTTCAAGAATGAGTTACAATCCTTTGACCCTTCCTTCCCCCAAAATAAGTTTCGGGGGGGGAGGTGGAGGTGGATTTGTTTTCCCTCCTTGGGTGTACTTTCAGATGAACTCTGTATTGGAAATCGCCGCTGGGATGCCTTGAAGTAAAAGTTACATCGCGTTTTATCGTGCGGAAAATTATGCAGCGCTTGCGTAAAATCATAAGCGTTCCGCTCTAGCCCCTAGGTGAGTGCTCTCCCTAGAGAGAAATAGACTTGCAACTTGCGTGAGGCTCTCCAGCCAGCTTTCTCCTCCAGTCTGGGAAACTCCCCGATACTGCCAACTGTTGGTGTTATAGTCCCATCTACTATTTAGCTGGACTCTCATACAATGTGGGAGGCCGTATAATATTTAACTTTCCTATGCAAATCTTAAGGGCGCGTTTCAGCAGCTTTACTTCACTTTCACATTTAATTTTGTCAAAAAGTGATTTTAAATTGATTTTAAAAAAAACTGACAACATATATTAGTACATGATTTATATTTTGAATCTTCCGAATAATATTCTTGCTTACTGTGGGATGTTAAGCCAAAAGAACAATTTTGTTTGGAGGGAATAAGGTTCTCACTATAGATTGCTTATTTCAATTTACTTTATTTTTGTTTCTTAGATATCACATTTAAAACATCTATTTTGGTGTTATTACAACAATTTCTCCACTAAGACTGCATTTGTGTGTAAAATTAAGCTCGTCTTTCAGGGTTTTTTTTAATGGTTTTGCGTGTAACTTAAGTTTATCTAGTATTGTTTCTTAGATAGTAAATTTAAACTATTTCTTTTGGTGTTCATTGCAACAATGCCTCCACATAAGAGAGACAATCTTGATACAAGGACTGCACAAATTTAAACTATTCCTTTAGGCTGTTCATATCAACAATGCCTTCACGAAAGCTTGCCATTCTTGATACAAGTACAGCAAAAATTTAAACTAGTTTTATGCCTCCGCGTGAACGAGCAAATCTTGATACAAGGACTGCAAAAATTTAAACAAAATGTTTTGGTTATTTATGTGATGGCGTAGACATACAAAATATTTCCCTCTCCTCATACGTGTCTGAAATGGTGATTTTGGCGGTTTTTCTTATTTCGCTGGGGGAAAAAAATTTAATCTACCCGAATTAAATGCTATTGTAAAATAAAATTATGAAAATTGACTTTAGTTAAAGAAATAACAAGAATCGAGTTTTCTTAAAATATTTACTTTCTGTAATATTTTATTTTATTAAAAAATGGGGTAGTATGTTTCAGGGTCATTTTACAAACAATATTATTGTATGCAAGTGGAAATAGTTGGGCTACAGGAGGTACGTGAGATAATAGAGGAAGCAAGGGTGATATGGTATGGACACATGAGGATGTAAATGGACCCCAAGGAGAATGATGATGTTAAAATAGGTAGGGAAATATCGCAAGGAAGACAAAGAAAGAGAGGGGAGTAAAAGAATCGACGAGAGATGAGGAGGAAGAATGGTGAAAGGACAGAGGACATTGTAGGCATTTGACAAAACTGACTCGGCCAATGGCTGTAAGCAATTCATGATGATGCTTATTATTTTATGCTGATATGCATTGCTAGTTTTTACAATATCTTTAAAATTTACTTTTAATATCACTTTCAAATTAATTTTTAATAAAATTAAATATGAAACTGAAGCACTTTTGCTGAAACACATTCTAAAAAATATTCTCATTTTTTTTCAAGATCGTACGCTAGTCAGATTGTTAGCGCCAAAAACTGCACTTATAGTAAACTCCGAATCACTCGTTCTACTAAGATTTGAACCCTTCTTAAATAGTTAAAAAAAAGTATATGTATTCTAAAAAATGTATAGTTGGTTATCCTTGCACAATAATTTTAAATAGCTCAAAACACGTGTTTTAAAGGACACAAAAGAGCAATAAAAGAGGGTTTGAAAAATGTAATACCAACTTGATAATCTTTTGAATTTTTTCATCAATAGTTTACATCTTTATTGTTCTTTCAAAAAATCATAACACTCATGTCTTTTACCTTCCATCAAAACTTTATTTTAATCCACTCGCATATTTTTGAATGTTATGAAATAAATTCTAAACAACATAGAATAAACAGTACAACGTGCCTGAGTAACTGTAAATCACATAAAATATGTGTTTAAAACAACATAGTACAACGTGCCTGAGTAACCATAAGTCACATTAAATATGTATTTACGCTTCACTGGCACTCTTGTTGGGCTGCCGAAGGTCATCCTTGAGAGATTTTGTCCAATTCGCTGACCTCGGTCCCACTCGAAGACAAATTATTCAGCAGCGGTAGACCATTATTTTCTTATAAACAATTACAGGGATGATCATCACGCCTTAAAATAAGTAGCTCCTCATTTGTCCTCACGAGGATGAGTTTGACCTCGTTCCAGACCCACTGCTTCACAGATTAATTTTGGTAGCGCCGAGGATCGAACTAGGAACCTTTGAATCTGTAGCCAGGAACTCTGAGCACTAGACCGCAGAGGCGGTCACCACCTTATAAATATATGGAAATTTAAAACTGTCCAAAAGGTTCCTTCTTATATAAATCAGTCTTTTAGGTGCATGAAGCGAAAAACAACTTTAAAGTTTTGGTCAGGTCTGTATAAATATTTTTCATACTCAAAAAATCAGGACAACCACTTATTTTAATTGAAAAATTAATATATGATTTTATCCTAGCTAACACATAACCATCATCTAACAAGGGGAATATACGGTCAACGGATTTTTGTAATTTTTAATACTTATAGTACAGAAAGGTCTAGACCCAAATAA
>CABFWB010000319.1:11545-34345 GCA_902151455.1 Timema bartmani
CCCCTTTCTTTAGTAAATCATTTTCCGCTTAGTTTATGAGTTATATAAAATGGTCACTATATAAATACTTTATAGTCATATGCTTAACACGAGATTTATAAACGACTCAATTTAATGGGGCATGAGGAGGTAACTTGAAGGAAATATAGCATCTTAAACGTTAATAGAGCAGAAACAAATCAGAATGAGAATCATGGGTGGAAAAAATACCATCAGTGAGCCTGATTGGGATTCGAAAAATAACTTTCCCTTCAACGGCAGCCAGGTGCAATATGAATCTAAATCCTTGACTCACTCGGTCACTGTTGCGGGTTTATAATGATGATTGATATACCGTGTGTATATATATATATAATAGATGTATATAAATATATATAAAATAATATATATATAAAATTGTTGACCTTGCTGGTCTTGGTGTAAAGTACTCGCCTCAGGACCCGATATTCGTGGGTTCAAACCCAGCTGAGATCGGAAGATTTTTTTGGGCGATAAAAGTCCGTAGCACAATTTCCTTCGGAGGGGAACTAAAGGCGTCGGTCCCATGTCGATTGTGGCATGTAAAAGAACCTTGGAAGTCATGAAAGTTCTCACAAAATGAGGTGAGTCCACTTCATATTTAATTGCAATATCTTCTTCATTAGTGTTAAAAATTGTTAAAGAAATGTCGGGTTCGGTAGGGAGTGGGACACCCCGTATATGCAAATACCTTTCCGGCGAAATTTGTAAGCCCTTTTGTGCTCGCTCATAGGAATTCAGTGTGGAAGGCAACGGGAAATCACAGAACTTTCTAAGCTCCCCTAGTACATGTGATTTCTAAGTTCTACCAGATGGTGTGGGCAACACTAACCAACCGAAGGGCTGAGTGCATGCCCAGCTCCGTATGAACAGAAATCTCATCAAACAAACTTCGGGTTGTTGACTTAAGTAAAAGATATATAATTTTTATATATATATANCTTCGGGTTGTTGACTTAAGTAAAATTTTTATATATATATATATATGATTTATATATATATATAATTTATATATATATATATATATAATAAATGGAATGCTTGAATCCTATAGTAATGGAGAGATCTGAGGTTCGTAAAAGACTCAAATATTTCTAGTACAATTATGAAGATCTTGACTTTATATAGCAATTTTAAGCAATTTTTTAAAGGAATTAAATAAATTGGTGTAGTTGGGAGGGTAGAAAAATCATAAAAAAAGGACATTTTATTAATAGGCCTATAATTAATTTACTTAAAAAGTGCTCTCTTTGTTGTTTTTAACCTAGTCAGCCTCAAAAACTTTTTTTAAACAAAATTTTAAATATCTTCACTTAAACTTAAATTATAAATTTTTGAAGATTCGAGTATTCGAATTTGGATTCTAGATTCGAAAGAAAATTTAAGAGTCGGATTCGAGAAACAATCTGTCAATATATACATTCAATGACACACTCCCGAGTCCCGTGTTATTTTAGTAGCCCTAGATCCCAGACACATTTATCCCATAGACGCACCCTAGTGTTCCAACCTTTATGTCAACACCTAAGAGTCCTGTGCTTTTTACTTGAAGGTCCTGAGGTAAATGACACGGGCAGGAACAGGATGGATAAGAAAAGAGCTGGCGTCCCACAGTTAAATAAATTTAACTCTTTGAGGCTTAGCCTAGTGGCTATGAATATATTTTTGTTATTAGGTGTTCTGTCTTACGACGGGTCCATTCCTTTTATCAGTGAGCTTAAACCTCCAATGCGTTCTCCGCCTCCTCCTTTGGATCCCTGAATTTTCTTCTTTCCTTCAAGTCATTTAATAAATGAATCATCCTCATTCCTAAGGTCCTCTTTCCCTCAACCTTTTCTTCTATAATGTCGTGTAAAAGACAGTTCCTCCTAGGGATCTAGTTTGCTTTGTACCGAAGAATCACATCCAAAATGGTTCTCTTCTCACGCACTCTTTCGAAGACTTTTTTTATTTGTCACCCTTTCTATCCACTCGATCTTCTCAAGTCTTCTCCAGCTCTACATTTTAAAACTATCCAATAATTTCTTTTCCGTCTTTCTGAGAGTCCAAGTTTCTGTTCCAAATTAGCAATGTTGTGTTTAATCAGTTTCTTCTTCAGTTCCAAACTCAACTTGCTGGCCAGCAGTAACCTTTTCTTGTTGAAAGCTTCCTTGGACATATTTATTCATTCATTATATAACCCCCGTCCTCCACAATACTGGAGTGGAAGTGTAATAATATATTTACATATGCATCGGTGGTCGCAAAGTCTAACGCGTCACTATCGTGTTAAACTAAATTACCGCTGACGTGAAGATCAGGGCTTGAATCCCTTTCGGGTGTACCGAGTGCTTTGTTTCAAAAAATTGTTTCCAATACTCCCTCCAAGCAAATACTCATTTATGCCTCCCTAGTATAAATATTTAATATATTTAGCCTAAATGATTACTAAGATGCGCTAAAAATAATAAAAACAATATAATTTTTTTGTTATAAAATAATTTGACTTTCTAATTATTTATCTCAAATTATATTTTTTTCACCTCATCTTACTACACGTCCATGCTATGTGCACTTTAATTACGTCGATGGGTTAGTGTTTAAGAAGGTACAGTTAAGAATAAATGTACCTGCACTTGCATTAAAGGATAGTGGAATATTTTACTTAAGTACATCCGGTTGGGGTTTGAACGTCAGCCTCCTGGTCAATGGCAGGCCAAGCTAGATGAGTCTGGCATTTAAACCGAGTACCCACTGATGCGGGTTTCCGCGCACTTACAACGGCAGTGAGCCTCGTAGCCAATCTGTCTCACCTCCAGTATTTTTGTATTAAGGGTGCTGTATGGAAGAGCATTGAGAAGCTTTGCAGACGTTTAGAAATACCGGATTATTCAATAAGTGGTTTGGTATTTGTTGATATTGTATTTACCAAAATGCAGGCAAAAGCTCTGAACAGTTAAAAAGTTTGAATTTTAAGTGTTTAGAAATGTGTGATAACTCACATAAAACCCTATTAAACACTCTCATATTATAGAGGAAGACTAGCTCTACATTTCTAAACTTTTGTTTTAATCTCAGAAGTACAAATTTTAGCGTAAAGCACCGTTTATTATTTTTAAACTTTAATCTCAAAATTTTAACTTTTCAACTGGTCGGAAACTTGCTAATAATTTGGTAATAAAACGATACTAAAAAAACAGCAAACAACTTCTTAAATAAATGCGAGATTTCTAAGCGTCTGCAATATGTCTCAGCGCTTTATCATGTAGCACCCTTAAAAACTAGAATTAGACCCTTTTACAAATCCCCTGATGATCAAATAAAGCGAGTCCCCGCACTGACAAGTGGAGGATGTTAATTATTCCTCTTGGATGTGCGCACGCGCGCAGATTTACGGATCAAGAAACTGTAAGATTTATTCAACCCCGTGGTTGGGGCGAATACCACCGAAACAGGATATTGCGAGATTCGCGTTAACCGCGGGGACAGTCTGACTACGTGAGCCCCCCGCGACCATATAGTCTGTGTACACGACAGACGGTAGGAGGAGGGTGAAGATTCGAAATGTTCAAAGTGGAGATACAAAAATCTCCTTCGCTTCAACTTTGATACCCACAATAACCTTCGCTCCCAGGGCCGGCTCAAGGGTTTCATTCACCCTAAGCGAGACATTTGCGTCCCAGCTGTATTCTGTATAATATAAATAAACCACGGCCCCTGCCTGACGCAAAATAATAATAAAAGGTCAAAATACCTAATAGAAAGGAAAATGAGATAAATAGATTAAAAATAAGTGTGGTACCTGCCTTCCCCTCCCAATCAGTGTGTGCGAAAATGTTACACCTTCTTACTTTCCCTTTCTCTTAAAATTTTTGGAAGCTTTAATTAAATATTAAAATGATTTGCAGACAAAGTGACCCCACAGATGTCATAGAACCATGAAACTGAAATATGTTGTTAATCAATATTTTTTTAAATAGATTTTTAATAATAATTAAAATATTTATGTTATTTATTTATAAATAGTTATTAGCTTATTTAATTTAAATAATACTTTTTAAAACTAAAAAGAAATTTGTTGGAATGCGCCCCTAGGACCTTTGTGCCCCAAGTGACCGCTTAGGTTAGACTAATGTTCTCATCTTCGAAACATTTCGAAGGAAGAATACATCCACGATATATATGAACCAATAGTAAATATCTCAGTAAATATGACCTATTTTAACATACTATCATTTTTAACCGAGGTAAGCGGGACCCTGTTTTAACTTGAACATTTGGCATTTCGTCTGTCTGTATGTCCGAATATTTGTTCACGATAACTACCAAATGCGTATAGCAATTTTAACGAAATTTAACATAGACATTCTTTGAATCTTAGGTCCAACGACGTATGCAGGCCTACACATATTTTTAATCTGGATATCCGTTTCAATATGGTGACCTCTCAAAATGCTTTTTGTTTAGTAGCTAATCTCAAGTGATTTTAATGTAAAATTCTAGGAAATCAAATTAGTAACCTATGGCGCATTTTTGTTAATTTTGACAGTTTACGAGACTGATGTCTCAAAACACGTGTAAAACGGCTCTTCTCTCTATGTATATAATGTACTTTACTTCACATCCATTACTGTTTCCAGCCTGTGGCCTTGGTCAGTTTTTATTCAAGTCATATATTTTCCACTACCGGTTTGCTAGTCCTGTCGTAGCTTCATATGCCTTATAAACTAACTTAAGACTAGGGCAGTCACAACATCCAGTCCCCGGCCGTTAATTTATCATTGTGAATGAGGAAACCCACATTTCACCAATTATAAATTTGTCGACCATACTGGGAATCGAACCCGAGGACCCTTATCTCAGTGGACAGACATACTACCGACTGAGATAAGGTGTCGGATGTAAATAATGTACTATTAAATACAACATTAATTTGCTTTCTGTCCAACTTTCTCACCAAAGGAAAATATCAAATTGAAAACCAAGGAGAAATTATGGGAGATATTCCAACTTGAAATTCAAAGAGAAATCTTAAGGCGGTATTAACAATAAGACCATGCCATAGTTCTTAACATGATGAAGGCCTACCTAAAATTTATTGAATGGAGGGAGTGAGGTTTACTGTTATTATAACTACTAGTTAGAACAGCTACTAAACATTATTTTTACACGGACTTGTTAAACGACATCTAAAACGTAAGTATAGATAACTTCAGATATGTCATAATGTCAACCTAAAATATCATGTGCATTGATTTTTCTACAAACCTTCTCTTTATCTAGATGCATTTAATGGATGATTTGAAAACTAAAATTAGTGTTACGCGAGAGCAATAAAAATCTTTGGGTGGGCACGTAGACTATATGTCGTCAGGCTCATATAGTCTGGCTTACAGGTGATGGAGAGGTCGGGGATTGAATCCCAGCTAGGTGTACTGTTTTTTTTTTCTAAATGGTTCTCCACTCTCTTCACACAACTGTGTGTATTTTCCCTCTAAATTCTACCTTACTAATCCCTATCCCACTACCATAATTAATATAGGCGTAATTAACGTATAGTAAAAGTCAAAATAATCCGGCTCTCAATGGCCCAGCACACCCGATAATCCGGCACGCGCAGCCCTCAACTTGTCAACCCCTCGTCTTTTGGCTTCGCACCAGCGCTATTCGTCTACCAGTCAGTCTTTATTTGTGAGATTGTACGTCGTTCTGTCTTGTTCGTGATTGCGTGTCTAGCTCTTTTAAATGTTTCCTAAACCTAGTAAAAGGGTTTTGTTTTTAAATTTAGCCCCACCTCTTACTATCCACTCGGGCTATACGCTTAAGTAGTAATTACGTTAATGGGTTAGGAATTGTGAAGGTTGAATTTAGAGGAAGTGAACCCGCACTTACGTGGAGGGAGAGTGGAAAACCATTTAGGAAAAACCACCCCCAGTTCACCNTGAAGGTTGAATTTAGAGGAAGTGAACCCGCACTTACGTGGAGGGAGAGTGGAAAATCGTTTAAGAACCCCCCCCCCCCTCCCAGCTCCCCGACTGAGATTCGAACCTCGATCTCCCCGTCCTCGGCAGTCTCAACATGAAACTAGCGTGAACTACGCCACCGATGCAGGTAACAAAAGTGTTGATACAGCTAAAGGAATGAAATGAAAACATGTGACAATATTCAAACAGCTTCACGTTCTGTATCGTCATCAACTGTCGGACAACACAAATATGGTTTTCGTCAATACACAACCTACTAGTCTACATTAAATATCAAGATCATTTAGAAAATTATTTTCCTCGTTTCTTCCGCATTACATGGATATATTCCAATAATCCGGCTTATGTGGTAATACGGCATTGCCGAAGTCATGTTCGCGCCGAATTATTCGACTTTTACTGTATATGCAAATAACCCGAAAGTACAATGAAACGTGGTGACAAAAATCAAAAAACTAAAAATAAAATAAAACTTTAAGTAGATATGTGAGTTTTAGCTTCAACCGCAAAAAAAGCAAACTTTTTTTTTTTATCGTATAGTCCTTTCTGCATAAACATGTTTGTGAACGCAACGCTTCTTTAATTAAAACTCATGAGTCACATTTTATGATCACAACCATTGCGATCCCGCAGGCATTTTATAAGCTTATTTTCCACTAAAGTCGAACTGTAATACAATCCAATAACCAAGATCGTTCTGTAAAAACAAACAGAACCATTACCAAAACCCATCTTGCACTAGATAAAGGAATGGGGTCAGACTAGAACTCGCATAGGGGCGTTACGGTAGGGCCGTGTGGGATTTATTTTACGGGCTGGAAAGGAAGGGGGAGTGGGGGGAAGGATTTCCAGGGTGATGAGGATACTCACAAGTGGGTGCCATCGTCTCTGCTTCGATGTGTTCTTATCGGTTCAACCTTTCTCTTTCTCTCTGGCATCGTTTCTTTATTTTACACTTCACCCTCCTCTCTACATTCTCCCCCCTCCCTTCCTCCCTTTTACTCAGGTTTGTTTGTTCTACGGAATAGGAGGGTATGTGTGAGAGGGGGAAGGGGGAGAGGAATCCCCGAAATGTGATGAGACCCACCGCTACTGAGCAAAGTATTTGCCAAAGCAGGTAAATATCACCTTGGGAGAACAGTCTGTACAAGAGACAACCTCAACTTTACACCAAACAACGTCTCTTAATTAAATCAGTTCATTCAGGACCGTACCGAGAGAGGTGAGGATATTTTCGGGGTTCAAAATCCCACTAAAATGTGACTAGTCATGTAGCTTCGTGTTTCTCCTCGGCGCCTAGGGTAGAACACTCCAGATTTCGTTAGAAGGGCTTTATCTGAACGCTAGATTATTATTATTATTTTGTCACCGGGTCTCAATACCTGAACCTTGGCCGAACAACGTACGTGCTGGTAAGACTGTAGTAACGATGCGGGCATGGAGGTAGCGAGGTCTACTGTTTGTAGAACTACTAGTATATCCGATTCTGCGCAAGTTGAAGGATGTTGCCTAAAGAAATAATCTAGAATAAATATTTTATAAAGAAAAAAATTAGCAAATATTTGAATACTCATCTGTATAGCAATGTGGAGATATTAATGTAGTTTTATTGCTATGAAGTATACTTACCATAGCATTATGGCCCGTTCGGGCTATCCGCAACCAAATACACAAAATTAAGATAGTGGATGTTAAGTAAGTTATATACACCTGCATTCGTCCTAAATGTAGACAATATTAAATATGAGGCTGGTGGGTTGTTGCCTGGGCAATTTCCTCCCATTCTATATCAAACTTAACCTTTAAAGCCAATATACATTAATTCGTGGATTACATTTTTTTGTGGGTGATTGTTCAAATTTAGTTGAAGTATACACGTCTGCATGGAGGGAGATTGGGAAACCATTTAGGAAAAAACATCATCAGCACACCCTTTCCCATCACCAGTCTAACACGAGAGTGACTCCTTAGACCATCCGACCACCAAAGCGGCTCATACCACCTTTCTTAAGTCAGATTAGGGGCAGTCCTTAAATTATGTAAGGCTTTTTTCCCCTGATTTTTGACATCCACCTTTTCCCTCTATCTNTTTTTTTTTTTTTTTTTTACAATTTGATGAGTTAGATTATTTTAATCGTTTGGTTATTTTTACACATAAGGATTGTTAATAAAGCGAGTGATAATAATTTTAAAATACTTTATTTAATTGCAGTAAAATTAGGTGTAATAAATCATAAGTAAATGAAATATAAGTGAAATATTATGGTTAATATAGCCTATATTTATTTATTGCCAATTTTCCTTTTTTAAGATTTCGGCTCAACATAAGAAAACGTAAGAAAATACTGACCCCTTCCCCCACAAAACAATTAATTTAAGAGGCCTACTTAGGGACTACATAACCAACGGCTCATTTAAAGTCATGTAGAAATAAAACTATTGTCCTTTCCGAAACGTACCCAATAACTAAAGGTGCCCGCAGCAAATTACTTACCATACTGAGGAATCTGAGATAGGCCTACTATACTTTTTTTTTATCGTGATAACATGTCTGAAGCTAAGAATAGGGTTTAGCGAGGGAAATGTTGGCTTTGCTATTCGAAATATGTGAGTTTGAGCCCACACAAGAAATCTCTCAACCTCTCCCCTTACCCCTCCACACACAAACCCGACTCTCATCCATCCCACCCTGCTGGTATAGCTAGGTGTTTATTCGATTGGTTCCACGGGCACTGTTGCCTGCGGCCGCACAACAACGGGCTATGTCACATATTTGAAAAAATACTAATGTCCATTCGTGAGAGACTTGGAAACTCACTTCAGTGATATCTTCATCTAACGTATCAATTTCACAATAGTTGGGTTGTTGATAACAAGTAGAGATTTTGTTTTTGTTTTTTGTGTTTGGCAATTTTGACCGGGAGAGACCTTGTTCTGATTTTTTTTTTGTTTTTTGTGTTTGGCAATTTTGACCGGGAGAGACCTTGTTCTGTCGCCTGTGTGTGTAGACTTTTAGGCACATGGGCCAGGGTACACGTATGGAGTTTGTCTAGACGTCGCACCCCTTATAAGATGATGTGATGATAGTGTGATTCTGAAGGTGTAAAGCCAGTAAAGATATTAAACCTAACTTAAGTCTAATTAATCAAACCCCGGTGACCTCTGGGATAAAATATCCATGGTACCAGCCGGGAATCGAACCCGGGACCGCTATGTTTGTAATTTGTAGCCAGGTCCACTATATCACGGTTCCGGTTACGGGGACAGGTAATGAGGTATGGAAAAAAACATCCTAACCTTTCTGATACTTTTTTTTTTTTTTAAGATTTCCATTACGCCTCACTGTCAGTACGGGGTGATACGCATATTTACAATAAAGTGTTATGGAAGGTAAAGTCGATCTACGTTAAGAGTGGTGGTAGCTGACAGCAAACAACAGTTACCAAAACTACTTTCACGTATCTATTCGCCAGATCATATGTTGAACTGTTGTCAGTGTTTAACAGTCAAAACTTTCACAAGAAACCACGTTTTTTTTATAGCACCACACCTTACTACCTGTTTGGGTTATACGCCTATGTACTAATTACACTAATGTTCTACTAATGTGCTAGGGATTAAAACGGTTAAATTTTGAGGTAGTGTACCCATATTTGCCCGGAGGGATAGTGGAAAACCATTTAGGATACTTAGCACCGAATCTTACTAACCGTTAGGGTTATACCCTTAAGTACTAATTACACTAATGGGTTAGGAATTGAACCCGCATTTGCGTGGACAGAGGGTGGAAAACCATTTAAGGTAAAACCACCACCCAGTTCACCCGAGTGAGATTAGAACCTCGATCTTCCCGTCCTCGCGGTATAGCTCATCGCTAAACTAGCGCGTTATCCAACTACGCCACCGAGGCGGGTAAAATCATTTAGGAAAAAACCATCCTCAGTACACCCGACTGGGATCGAACCCTGAACGCCCCTTCTTCGTTAGTTTATTATATTGCGAGAGTAGAGGATTACTTAGACCATGCGGCCACCGAAGCGGGTAGTGTTACATAATCTTCAGCCGTGAAAATATATTATTTTTCTGCACTTGACCGCTTGTTGTTGTGAGTTTCACAATACGAAAGAAGAAAGGTGGGTGAGGAGGGAAGGGGATGGATAGTGGAACGGTAACGTGCAAACGTCGTCTATGTTTATTGATATTGGAGAAACGTTCAATGGAGAATCAAAAACTGTTTCGAGGCGCGCTCAAGGTAGTGTGTGTTTGGTATCGACAGCAACAATAACAACTTGGAGTACAGTAGAAACGCTCGTCACACACAGGTGACAGCGTTTCAGACAAGTATACTAAGTGATGGCTGATAAAACAAGGTCCATACCAAGGTTTGTCGACCTATTCTCTTTAGTAAGGGTATTTATCGAAAATATTCTAAAAATGTGTGTCTAAAGCTGTGTCTCTACTGGAGAAACATAAAGCAATTTTGTGTTGCAAAATGTTGTAAGATGATTCGCAATCAAAAACTACTTAATTTCCGTCAACAAACTGTCCACATTGGAAGAACGTTGTTTTATCTTGTTGGTGTTTTTGTCTTCTATGGTTAAAACCAGATGCAACATTGTGTCCACACTGGAAGAACGTTGTTGCATCATGTTGGTGTTTTGTCTTCTATGGTTAAAACCATATGCACAAAACTGTCCACATTGGAAGAACGTTGTTGCATCATGTTGGTGTTTTGTCTTCTATGGTTAAAACCAGATGCACACAAACTGTCCACACTGGAAGAACGTTGTTGCATCATGTTGGTGTTTTTTTCTTCCATGGTTAAAACCAGATGCACCAAACTGTCCACACTGGAAGAACGTTATTGCATTATGTTGGTGTTTTTGTTTTCTATGGTTAAAACCAGATTAAACACTTTGTACACACTGAAGAAAAAGTTTATAGTTTGTGTCAATATACGGGACGAATAAGATGTTCAGTGGTAGCGGCCCTGCACTTATATTTCATGTCTTTGGGGTTCCAAATGCACAGATGTTATTTGTAATAATTATAAATTAATTAAATGCAATTTTCTGAAATCCATTTAAACTCAATGCCGATGGACTAATTAATTACTAGAGCAATCTTTTAAATACAACACGTACCACATACCGGTCTTAACTGTAGCATGGGGATATCAGGGTTCTAATCCCGGTCGGGTGTGCTGAGGGTGGTTTTCCTAAATGGGTTCCCATTTCCTTCCATGAACATGCGGGTACATTTACTCTAGAACTTTGTTTTCTTCATCCCTTAACGTAATTAATTTATATACATATAGCCCAAACATGTACTAAAACATGATGTAAAAAATATTAAGGTCTAGGGGTTATATATAGATAGCTCAAACCCAGGCAGAGCCTAAAATAATTTTAATTTAGAGAATATTCATTCTAGCATCCTGATAGAACAACTGATGGCGCCAAAGTTAGCCGTTTAGGGTTGTTAGTTCATAAGTTGTGCGTTGATATAACACTTTTTATAAATGAACGTTAAATATCTTTCATAAATAAAATAAATATTTAGATGTTTACACTAAAACTAATCTTACATTGAAAAGATTTATAGTGATAAAAGTTAAATACTTCAACATAAAAGAGCTTTAACAAATATAAATTTTTGTACTATTGAACTTATCTTCTTTACAGAACGTCAACTTAAATATATTAAAAAAAAAGTGGTCGCATAAAATTTGTGCTTTCAATCGAGATAATTCAAAAAGATTCTGTTAGAAAGAAATACAACTTTGACAAACATTTATGGATGAACATAAAACTCTTTTCTAACAAGAAAATACATCAAGCATTTTCTGCACGTAGGCTACTGAATCAGATTGCACGCAACTTTTTTTTTGTCTTTGTTTTTTTTATATTCAATCGTTTAATCGCGTTTTATGAGCTCATTTTTTTTTTACAAAGTTTGTAACTGTTTTAACGTCCGCGCGGTCCTGCCAGACTGTCTGTCTGTCTTTCTGTCTAGAACACAGCAGCCTCTTGAGAGATTTCAATGAATAAAGCTGAGGGAGGGGTAAAGGGGTAGTAGGGCTGGACAGTAGAAATCCTTTTTTATTTTTTGTTATATATTTTTGACGCGATGTCGTATATCATATTTGGTAGTTTTCGAGTTTATTACTTCCTAGCTGGTTTTTATTTCTCCGATGACAAGGTTTTTTTGTGTGTGTTATATATTTTTTAGTATGCGGTTTGTGTGTGAGGAATAAAAGAATCCATCCAGATATATGTGCATTAGTAGTTTCATCGTAATGAAGAGTTCCCTTCCGCCCCCCTCCGCCACATATTCCCCCTTCCCTTTTCGGCACAGGTTGCTGAGAACAGTAGCTCTTATTAGATTAATTTTTGTCGAGGGTTATAATTTCAACGGGAGGAGATAAAAGTTGAAACACTCAAGATAATTATTTTCCAGGATTTCATTCCGAGACAGAATGATGATTTGTTTTAAACTTTTTAACGATTGTTTACTGTTTGTAGCACCAGGAGCGACTAAGATGTTATTTATTTACTGGAAAGGTCAACACAATTGGTTATTAGCAGTTCAATCTGGCGGGTACTGAATGGAGGGGGAAGGTGGGGATAGGAATGAAAAAAGGCAGCATTTGAACACACACCACGTGGTCTAAGGCGTTAGACTTTCATTATAAAATGTCACCGTTGAAGGTGAGGCTGGTTTTTCGAATCTCAGTCGGGAACTTTGGAGGTAGTTTTACACAAATGATTAACTGTCGCTTTCTCATACTACAGCCACTATTTACGAGGAAGCACTTTTTATATAAAAATCTTTCTAATCCCCACTCCTTAGACCAGTGTCTTCCAAGCTGCTATACGCGAACCTCTTAGGGTACATTAAATATTTCAGAGGGTAAGCCTCTATGTTTTAATAATCACGACATATTTTATGATAATACATTAGGAGGTCTGTTAAGCAAAACACACAAATTTGTATGTGTTGTAGTTAGTTTTTAAAGTGGTAAATCTTTTATTTTACAGGTAGTCGATTTCGGTACACTTGCATTGATAAATATGCAACCTATCGATTTATATATAATTTCTGTCAATCAAGTGTGTTTGTATATTTAGAGCATGAATACATGTTTTTACCCGTGCTTTAACATAACGAGTTATTTAACAACGAATTTAAGGATCTATTTGAATCATTTTAGTGGTTTGTTACGTTAATTATCCTAGTAATAGTTAAATTAATTCATTTCAATTAATTCATTTTAATAATCATAATATTAATAATTCATTCAAGATAGGAACACATTTCAGAAAATACAAATATATATAAATATATATATAAAGATTTTTTTTACGGCCGATATTGTTAACATTTTACTATACAACTAAATATATATATATATATATATAAATATATATATAAAGATTTTTTTTACGGCCGATATTGTTAACATTTTACTATACAACTAGTGTTATTTAATAGGTATTGATAAAACATATCTGTGACAGCTATAGTTTACATGAATTGATGTATGAATACGTGAAGGTAGAGCTAATAAATTTTCTAGCTTTCAGATGTGGCCCTTATTATGAAAATTGGACTGTACGGCCGGATACCCAAATGTGTTTTCTCGCTATCGTTTTCTCTCGTCCACTTTTGATTTTAATGTGGGTGCACCTCTCCAAAAATACCTTCCTCATCCCACCCCTTGAAGAAAATTGTTACTAGCCGTGGTGTTAAGCCTAATACAAACAAACAATTTTAAAAATAAACTAGCACACAAAATTTTAAACTTGACCACGTCATATTTTGGAATTTTTTTTATTTTTACTCTTTCTACCATTTTGTTTGGAAAAGAAATATAAGTATTTTTTACAGCCATTTTCATTTTCATTTTATAAATAGACAATATTACATTCAGTAGACCCCGCGAAAACTAAAATTGAAAACATGACTTCAATAGCATATTTCGAGAGCTCATTTTTAATACAAAAGTTTTATAACGTGTTTTTTGGAAAGTTCAGACTTACCTTTCAAGAAATACTTTTGACATAGGTTGAATCAATTCGTCACTTATTTATTTGAGTTATTTAACGTGCACTTTCTTAATCGATTAATTTATATCTGCATGCGAGAATTTATATGATTGATAGATTTACTTCTTCCCGAAGGAAGTTGTGCTACAGATTTTTATCGCTCAAGAAAAATCCGTTGACTTCGACTGGGTTTGAACCTTCGAAAATCGTGTCCTTAGGCGAGCACTTTACCCCAAGGCAATCGAGGTTGACATCAATGTAATTATCAATTGTCACGTTAAACATGTGCAGGAATTTTCTTCATAGTTAAATTTAATGGAGCCGACTTCTAGGTGGGTGCAAAAAAATATAATTATTATTATTATTATTAGCACCACGTCTTACTAACCGTTCGGGTTGTACACACAACAATATAATAATTACATTATTTATCCAAGTGGTAGATTCTTTACTCTAAGCTTTATTGGTTGATTATGATGTCTGTCCATGTCATAGGTAAATTAATAAGTCTATAAAAGGTTTTATGAAAATAAAATTGACTTAATTACATATCTTACCTATGCTATATAAATCAACGAAGCACTTCAAGTAGGTATCATAAAAAATCATAACTATTTGATTAATAAAATTTATTTTGAACTTGACTAAAATATATTATTTAAAAACAAGCTTCCTTTTAATCAACTTTCAAACTATACTTGATTAAACTTTCTTTTTTCCAGCCAGTTTTACTGTAATTCGCTCACATACGACATTAGCTTGAGACAATCAATATTTATGGCTTAGGTTTTATTAGATTCGCAATGCTTTTCCACGAAATAACATTGTGTTGTAACTGTTACGCTCGTGTAAACTTTTCATTATATTTGCTGTGTGTGTTTAAAAAACAACTACTGTTGTTATTGCTAAAAAAAAGAGTGAAATTTAAAGGTTTTAACTAAAAGGTGTTATAGGTTGTATAGTGTATACACTGTAAGATAAAAATTCACACATTTATAACTAAATAGAAAATTGATCAGAGCCATAAAATTTTAGAATATTTTCACGTTTTTCTTATAAGAAGAAAGGTACATTCCGTTTACCTTGAAAAATATCAGTCTTTGCTTGAAGGATTTCACTAAGACATAGCTTATAATATAGGGCCATAGTCTAATCCGTCATGGCAAACGAAGTGGACCAGCATTTTCATGAATGAAGAGCGGATAAATGCTTAGGTTGGGCGCACACCAAAAAAGCAGAGCAAAACAAAGCAAAAGCATTTTTGATTTATTATGCCTCAAAACCATTGATTCAATGTATTCAAATGGGACTGCCGCACACCGGTTAGTCAAAATCAAAAGCGCTTTAAAGCAAATTGTTTCGGCATCATTCGAAAAGCAAAATCACCAAAAAGTATAACAAAGCGCGAGTAGTCATGCCTGAAACCGACATATAGGGTGATGGTACGAGGGAAAACATATCTGTCTGTCCATGCGCCAACCATCCCAACAATCTCTGTCAAAGTGCGTGCAGGCCCAGTATCGCAATAGATTGTCATTTAGCTAGACGCTGATAATCTGATCGTGTTAGTGCAAGTTAGACCCCTTATGTATGATTACACAGCCAGCGAAAGAGCATCATAACAAAGATATATTGGACATATTTTGGCAGGAAATAGCAATTTAATTGGGTGCACCCAACAGATTCTCTCAGGATGTCGTTCAGAATCCAACAACCACTGTCACATAACCACAGCAACGTCCTCATAGGACATTGAACAGTAGCTCCATGGCTTCTTTGGTGCTAACTGACAGTTCACAGCTGACTTCTGACAGTCAAAATTTAGGTATATACCTAGGTAATACCTGCTAAACACATGTTTTTTGCAGGTCATATGGTTCGGCGTAGGGATACATAATTTGGTCTGGTAGCTTTTCAAAGCCGTCAGCTGTAATCTGTGAGCTGTCAGTCAGCACCAAAGAAGCCATGGGGCTACTGTACCTTTACTGGAACACTGCAGTCTTCATTCCCTCCAATGCTTTGTTTTTCTGTGATTTTTCAGTCTGCAGCAAAAGGTTTTTTGTGAAAATATGTTTTGAGCCATTCAAAACCGTCTAAAACAAAAACGTTTTATTTTAAGGAAAAATGCTTTTGTTCTTTTTTACTGTACTTTTTTGGTGTGCGCCCAGTCTTAGTAAAAAAAAACCCATCTCAGTACACTCAATCAGGATTCAAACCCCGACCTCCCTGTCACAGGCTGTCCAGAATAAACGAGTCTGGCACGTGCCCACCGATGCAGGTAGTGATCTTGACGTCATCTTGCTAACGCGTAAAAAGGCCGGTTAAACTTATAGCTACGTTCAACATCCCGTCTGTAAAAGTATGTAAAAGTTTTACATTGTTTTAAAACCTTGTTTACATAACTGCTGTCCTTCACCCCCCGCCCTCGCCACCAGAATGGACTCACCAAACATACAACGAAAGTTTCCGGAGCATTTTGCTGAAGTCTGAAGGGATTAAAAAAAAAGTAGTAATATTGTTACATAGAACCGAGCACATCATGCAATGAAATGCACTGCTATAAAATAAAAAAAAGTAGCAATGAGAGTACAACGGAGAAGTTTTTACAACGGTAGTTAGCCTCGTACCGTGGCGGACTTGATAGCGGGGATATAAAATTGCGTGCATACATGGACATCGCGCCCGAACCGAAGCCTCGACGATGCTTTTATGACTGTTCCAGCACAACTGACCCCTTTTAGTAGTCTCGTATTAAAATTGTGTGTGTGGGGGGGGGGAGGGGGAGGGAATGAGAAGAGTTGAGGGATTTGGTTACAAATACGTTGTCTGGTTAGTTAGTACGTTATCACAATTTTTTTTTTCAGACACCGCGTCTCACTCACTACCTGCTCAGGTTATACGAATATATGATAATTATTACTCTAATGGGGTAGGGATGAGGAAAGATGTATTTTTAAAGGTTATATACTCGAATTTGCGTGGATGGAGCGTAGGAAACAATTTAGGAAGAACCCAACCTCAGTAGACCAGATTCGAATCGCGATCTCCCCGTCAACGGAGCAGTCCAGTATATTGTTGCAATAGTGGCACGTTAGACCATTCAACCACCAAATAGGGTGTTATCATAGCTATGTACGAGTATAAACTCTTAATTAAGTGCTGCCCCGTTAGTGCTGCTTTAGAGAAACTTCGTAAATATGCACCTTAAAAGCAGAATAGAAGACTGCTGAGAAACTGTTGTGTAGAGGACCTAAAGCACCCGTATCCCACGCACAGTCCAATTTTTACCAGAAAAGGTGTTTAGAAAATAATTTTTTTTGTGGCCAGCATTAAAAACATTTTACTATTTTATTAGTATTTTGAAGGTAGACTATTGATACTATATATCAAAAGTCAGCTATAGTGTCTACAATACATTATATCTTCTGGTAAGGTTTAAAACAAGTTGTTACTTTCATTGGTCTATCTCAGTCTCACTTATGGCGCTGACAAATATGAACTATACTAATAATACCATTCAATATACAGTCAGTCCCTTTGATGAATGGAGGGATGGTGTAGTGTCAGTTGGTGTTTGCATTTTGGTGGACTTGATAGAATGATGTGCAATAGTATCTTTTGTCTCAGTGAGGAAAACAACGGGAAACTACCTCAATCTTCATTTCCCTAGGACGCCTCTTCAGTGCTATCCAGGCATTACAGCTGGCGGTCGAACTGTTGATGATCCAACCAACCTTCGGGTTGAATAATTTTCAGACATACATGCATATCAAAAGTTACAACTTCAGATCACATTACTTGATATAAGAACACGTGAAAGTAGAACTTTTCTAGATTTCAGATAAAGGCTCTTCCTTAGAATCTAGCACTCGAGGTAGATAATACATCTAAAACCAGGCTTTTAATCCGTAGTAAGATTTTCCAAAGTTTTCATTAGTAAAAAAGTGTAATTTAGACGATTAAAAACTTTTGCCAAATTTTTAAAAATACAACAGAATTTAAAAAAAAAGTTATTTTAAAATGAGGAAATTATCTAACTGATGCCATTTTCGCTGTTGTCAAGTGCAGAATACAACACCTCACTTGGATGAAACTTCTGATTCTAACGTGATCGTGAGACGGGTGGGAGTGTAGCGGACACGAGTTAAGGGCAGTGTTTTTGCAGTTTTTTTTATAACAAAACATTTTATTTTTGCCAAAATAAAATATTGCTTCAGTACAAACATAGAATTTAAATTTCTCCAAATGGCGATATCAACAGTACTTGAATATATGTCATGAGCATAACGGCATTAGATGAGAAACTTTTTAAACGAAGAGAAAAAGTTGTCATTCAATTCTAGGACAGCCTTGACAGAAATTCAATATCTGTTGATATCACCATGTGTAGAAAATTAAGCTCTATCTTTCTTCTGGGGAAATATTTGATTTCTTTGATCTTTTTTGTAAAAACTGGAAAAACACTGTCCTTAGCCTGATTTCCCTACAATTTCACCTTAAGGTATGACTAACTTACTATTGGTCCGACATCTCAACCTGCATAATGAGTTAAGGGTTATGGGTTCAATTTGAATTTTAAGATAGTGTTAAAACATAATATTAATCAACTAAACATATACAGAGTGATTCGCAGTTGTATACAATAAAGTGGTATAGTTGAATCCACACCAAAAAAGAAACTAAAAGTCTAGTAACATCTTTTTTGCCTGGACTGCTTCTTTACTGAGAGACTTACAGGTACAGGTCAGACAGAGACTTCCGCTGTGTCTTAGAGTTTTTTTAACTGACCTGAATAGTGGAACATTGCACGTCCATAGGAGATGTTTGAAGTGTTCACCATTACACTCACAACACAGTTCAGCCCTCCTGCATCACGACTGTGGTTCTCGTTGGTAGATGTGTGGCATATCCTGGATCGTATTTCAAGGAGCCACAGCTGCCTTCCCCATATGTTCTTTCATGTTGTGCATTTGGGAGTACACAATTCCCTTCATGCGATCCCAGAACCTTAATTAATTGCGAGGCGTAAGATCAGGAGATCGCGCTGGCTATGCAACAGGCCCGTTGCGTCCAATCCATCGCCTAGGTTAGTATTCGTACAAATGGCGTCTCTCTGAGTGGTCGTAATGTGCAGGGATTCCATCTTTTAGCAACAACATGTTCAGCCACGTTGCCAGCGGAAAGTCCTCCGGGAGTTGTGGGAGAACGGTCTGCAGAAAGTTTTCACCTCAGAGTCGTGCAGGAATGTCGTACGGTACCAGTAGAATATCACCCACAACTACCACCCAAACGTTGATGGAGAATTTATATTGCGAATGGACCTCTAGGAGGCATTTGGATTTGTGTCAGCCCAAATATGCTGTTTGCAGAGATTTACACTGCTATTTCTG
Source organism: Timema bartmani (assembly GCA_902151455.1). Classification (NCBI taxonomy): domain Eukaryota; kingdom Metazoa; phylum Arthropoda; class Insecta; order Phasmatodea; family Timematidae; genus Timema; species Timema bartmani. The sequence continues at coordinate 30,965 of CABFWB010000319.1, forward strand.
GTAAATGTTCCTTCATCCATTGCCAGTACTCTGCTGAGGAATTGTGGATCTGTGAGGTGGTGGTGCAGCAGACATTCGCAGAATGTCCTACAGCGTTCGAAATCGACATCTGGATTCAATTCCCGCACAGGCTGCTAATGGGAGGAGTAAAATAGTTGGTCAAGTACACTGCTCTTCACACGGGCCTCTGTGACAGCTGCAGCTAATCGCCGTGTACTTGAACCCAGTGAACGTTCCACAGATTGCAGAGTTTCCTCTTCAACTGCAATGGTCCTGCGACGTCGTGGCGTACCAGCGTTGACCATCACATATGCAAAGTGACCGGTTTCCCCAAGGAAACAATTCAATGCCTCAAATGTCCTTGTATTTGGGTGTCGTCAGACAGGAAAACGTGCAGCATATTTATGAGCAGTGGAAGTGAAGCTCTGTCGTTTCTTACCGTAAATCAGAAACATTTAAGTCAATTCCTCGTTTGTGTATTAGTCCCCCATCTTACTGGCCGCTTTCAATAACAGCAAGTAACTGAGTGTGACGTTCCATATCTCCGACATGCTGAATGACTCATTAGAAATACTACCCACCCCGCAATTTTGCCATATCTCAATAAAATGTTTCGGCAATATTATATTTTATGAGACTTTTAGTTTATTTTATTTTTCGGTGTAGATTTCACTGCACCACTTTATTGTAAACAACCACGAATCACCCTGTATAATTCGTATGTACTATGCATATATACATAAAATTTTAATAAACTATTAATTAGGTACATACAAACATCTATTTTAAACATGCGTATATACATAATTACATGCATATTTAAATTTTATCCATCTTTATATACATAAAACATACATATCTATACATATACTATGCATACAATAATTGTATTCATAAATATATACATACATACAATTATGCATGTATAGAGTCCATTCGCCATAGGAGTGGTGGTAACTAACAGCTAACAGAATATGTAAACAAGGGTTAAAGAAAAACATAATTAAAAACAAATTGTTTGTTAAAGTTTTGACTTCTAAAAGTGACAACAATTCAACATATGGTCTGGCAGTTCATATGGTTTGTGGATTGATACATGAGAGTAGATCTGGTAAATTTTATTAGCTGTCACTTACCTAAACTCTTACCGTAGATGGGGTATATGTATATATATATACACACACACACACACACACATATGTATACATGAATACAAACATATATGCATATACAGGATGTTTGGAAACTCATAGCTCAAACTACATATATAGTTTGTTTGAACCAAAAGTAGTATAAAATCCCTGTACACCTATATCCGGGAAACTATGCTAATATCATTAAATTCTGTTCAAAGTTTAGGCGTACAGCGCCGGGAGAACATAGCTATTCAAACTTGAGTGTACATGTTGCATAGGAGCTAGGTGCGTGGCACTGCACATGTAATAATGGCAAGCACTTTCGATGAAGTAGGACCATTAAAAAATGACCCTCAGAACGTATTTGCATTTCTAGATGGACTAGTGAGCTGTTTAATATTAATTGTGGCATGTTCTGCTCCCGTGATCCAAGATGTCGAAGTGTCTTGCCACGCAACCTGTTGTACACGCAAGCTTGAATAACTATACTCTCGCGGCACCGAAACTTTAAACACAATTTAATGATGTTAACATAGCTTTCAAGATGTAAGTGTACAAGGATTTTGTATTACTTTTGATTCAAACAAACTATATGTGTAGTTTTGGCTATGAATGTCCGAACATCCTGTATATACACCTACAATACTACCGTAGATAGGGTAGATGTACAGAAACACACATTTATACATGAATACAAACATACATGCATATATTTATTTATATATATATATATGCATGTATATATACATAGATACACACACATATACATGAATACAAACATATATACATTTATATATATAAATATAAATATGCATGTATGTTTTTATATATCTATAAATATATATATGGATGTATATTTGTGTGTGTATTTATGCATATACCCCATCTACGGTAGGAGTGTCAGCTAAGTTTGAATTAAATATATATATATATATATATACATACATACATATATATATATACATTACATACATATATATATATATACATTACATACATATGTAAACCAATACATACACACTTTAATTTTATTCAAATATATGTAAAATATATACATCACATATACATATACATGCATACTGGGCTGTATAAAGAAAACTGGTTAAATTCCTTGGTTGGAGATAGGTTCGTGTGGGCAAGATAAGTTTGTTTTTCATAATCCTTATAGCTCTCTTGATTACTCATAAAACAGACGAAGAGTAGGATTACACAGTATTTTGATAACTTTGTTGGAGCAATAGCCCAACGATCTTTCAATGCACTATACGCTCCATTTCTATTTTGTGTTGAGTTCGAGAGCATCCATAAAGTTTCTATCGCCACTCCCCCCCTTCCACAAGTGAGAATAGTATTTGTTTTCGTTTGGTACCTTATGAAGATGTTTTCAAATCACTCCAAGCTATGTCGTCCCTTTTTCACGACGTGGGACAAAGTAGTTTTATGTGTTGGCTTTATAACATACTCGGAGTCGTAATAAAAGTAAAAACGTGTGGCATATTACATGCCCGTCTCACATACGGGACAAGGGGAGGATCGTCTAGACTTTCACATGTTCTAAATTAGTAGTTCTGTCAACAGCAGTAGACCTCGCTCCCTCTATTTGAAAAAATAAATTAATGCAAAGTACATCTTGCTAAGAATTATGTCATATCGTTATTAAAGTCTTAACATTTCGCTTTGAATCTAAGGTTTAAATATCATCTATAATTTATCTTTGAATTTACAGTTTAAATATATCCTATGATTTATCTTGTCTAGGCTTTGAGAAAGAATACAAAAAAATATTATTTTCTGGTGTGAGTGTGTGTGTTTGGTGGAGTGGAGGGGGTTTAACGCTTCTCCTATTTCACTCTAGCCCTGTTTATAGCAGCAATATTTGAAGGATGACGTAACTTTATTTATTTATTTAACTACATATTGATCCGCTTTGGTGGTCAATTAATCTAAACTTTCACTCTCGCAAAAGACTCAACTGTCGGTGACGGGGCTATCTAAGATCGAATCCCAGTCAGGTGAGGTTTTCCACTCTTCCTCCATGCAAATGGAAGTACACTTTATTTGAATTCAGCCTTCCTCACGCCTAACTTAGCGTAATTAGTACACATGCATATAACCCAAACGAGTAATACGGGGTGAAAAATAGATAAAAGTGCTGAGGGCAAGTTCGCTTAGGTGCCACAGTGGTTGTAGGTGGACTGGGCAATTCTTTTGACCCGAGGCTACCACCTACATCCCCCCCCCCACA
>CABFWB010000319.1:37429-89643 GCA_902151455.1 Timema bartmani
TAAAATGTTAAAATTTTAACCAGAAATCGAAATTTTAATACGAAGTGTTGACCCTTGTGGAAGACATTAAACTGTTTGAAATGCTCTTAGGTGGACAAAGATGCGCCTCTTTTCTCATTGATTATATATCATTGTATATTATTTCATGCGTGTTCTTATGTGGAGTGGTGATGATACAATGTACATTATTCCGTTCAGAAATCTTACGAGTTTATAGAAAGAGAGAGAAAGTCTGTGCGGTGCGCCGTACAATTTATTTCTTTAGAAAAACAAATCTATATAACTGTTTAAATAAAACAAGCAACTTAAAATAAACCTATTTTGAACCAAATCGCTAAGGCCATTTTTTAAAATATTAAAAACAAAAACAGTCGTCAGTAAACTACCCATGACTGCATTTTCTCTCTCCCCACCAAAAACAAAAACAAATAAAAAATCAAGTATACAGCTTTATTTGTTATATTCATGTCAAACACTCCCCAGATATACATACTAAGCAAAATTATTACAGAATCAAATAGCCAAAGCTATTATATTTGTTTTAGTGAGGATTTACTCGCATCTAGATATCATATTCTGAAAATAGAAAAATGACACTTGGACACTGGAATCGAGCCCGGGACCTTTGGCTTAGTACGCCAATGCTCTAAACCACTGAGCTATCCAGTGGAACCAAATCGTTAGGGCCATTTTTAAACTATTTCCTTTGAATGTTTTTTTTCTAAAAAATTGTCATCAGTAAACTGCCCATAATGAGTTTTTTTTAACTCAAAAACAAATATACAGTGTTAATTGTCATGCCAAACATTCACAAGATACCCATTTGGAATAAGATCATTACATCAATTTTTTATTTTAAGCTTTTAAAAAGTCAGTCATCAGTAAACTACCGATAAAGAATTTTTATTCCAAAAACAAGTAAACAGTGTTAATTTTTATGTCAAATATTCTCAAGATACCAATTTGGAACCAAATCATTATAGCTATTTGTAAAATATTTCACGTTTTTGAAAAATCAGTCATCAGTAAACTAGCCATAAATGAGTTTTCCCTCCAAAGACAATTATGAGTTGTGATTTGTCATATCACATAATCTTCAGATACACATTTTGAACAAAATATTTCAGCTATTTTCGAAGTACTTCGAATTAAAAAAAAATTATCATTAAACTAACCTTAAACGAATTTTTGGCCAAAAACACATACATTGCTATTTGTCGTGTCAAAAAATCTTAGATATGTTTTTAAATAATTATCATTAAACTAACCTTAAACGAATTTTTGGCCAAAAACACATACATTGCTATTTGTCGTGTCTAAAAATCTTAGATATGTTTTTAAATAGAATTGTTAGTGCCTTTTTCGAAAAATTTGGAATATTAAAATATTTTAATATTTATTTTTTTTGGTGCTATAACAAGTTTGAATAAAATAAATCATGCCGTTTTGTAACCGTAGCCAGGGACAGACTGACAAAGAGACATAGGGACAGACATACATGTAAAATCCAATTTCTTAGTTTCTTGTTCACATAGAACGTAAAGATTCGTCATAATTTTGAGGTAGATTTTTTTCTCGACCACAATATTGTTTCTCGATATGTAAAAATATACTAATGACTGATTTACTATATGAGAAATACTAAGTTGAAATTTATCGCTCGATTTTTTTTCTTCATACTGGCCCACCAGATTCTTTGTTTAAAACCACATGACTCGCGATATGAAAAAAAGGTTGCCTTCTTAGACCAGTAAATCACCGAAGTGGGTTAGATGTCACTTAATCACGAGTCTGTATTCAAATACTGCATAGTAGCTTTAATAAAATTGACGATATATTTCATAGAATCTTTTTTCTTCCTTGGAAATGTTTCATAGATGTGAGGGCATCGTGGGTGTCCAAGCGAAAATTATTTACCTTCGACATTTCAAAGACCCGCTTTGGTGGCCAGGTGGTCTAAAGCGTTACTCATGTAAACTGCGTTTTAAACTGCTTTAGGATTGAAGTCAATGCAGCCGAAGCGGGTAGTGGAGGCTCGTCACATGCTCGACCAATCCGTGAAGGGTAATTGTCATATCAACCGATGCACGTTGCCAGATTTCTTAACAATCACTGAGTATGCTTGCATAGTAGTAACGCGCAAACTCCCGCTATGTGGCAACTATGCTCCCCAGCCTACTCACCACGCGTATCATAAAGCAGTTTAAATCGCAGTATAGTAGGCTAGACGGTCGATGACGGGGAGATCGAGGTTCGAATCTTTGTCGGGTGTACTGAGGTTTTTACTCAAAATGATTTTTCACTCTCCCTCCACGCAAATTTGGGTACACTTCCTCTAAAGTATTGCCAGCTTCAGTGTTCAAATGGTCTAAAATTTCACTCTTCAATGGACTGGACTGCTGATGACGGGAAGATAAAGAATCATCGTATTGGGGGGAGGGAGGTTTTTCCTAAATAGTTTTCCACTCTTACCTAACACAAATGCGGGTACATTTCATTGAAATTCAACATGCATCATCCTAACACATTATACTTAAATATGCGTAAAAGGCGAACGGGCAGTAAGACGCGGAGCTTAAAAAATAGAAATAGCCTTCTATTCCCTTATTCCCACCTTTGTCGGTAGCATATCTTTCTACTGAGTTAAGGGTCCCGGGTTCGATACCCAGCTTGGCCAAAAAACATAATAGATAGTTTATTAAATGTGGATTTCCCCTTTCACAGTGATGAATTGACGGGGGGCTGGATGTTGTGTCTGTTCTAGATGTAAGTTAGTTTATAAATCGTGTGCTGATATAATCAGTCGGTTAAAAAATTGCACGTTAAATACTTCAAATAAATAATCCCTTTCTAAAATGCCCTATTGGTTCAAATCGGGTTAGAACGTAAGTTTTTGGTTACATTTTCACTTGGTATGAAATTTGGTGACGTAATTATGTTGATGAGAGTTTAAAAAAAGGTGTTATTAGTCCTTTTACTTTAAGTCCCCAGCTTCAGTGGCCAAATGATCTAAGGTGTCATTCTCGTGTTAGACTGGCCTGTTGAAAACGGAGAGATTAGGGCTCGAATCCCGGTCGGTTCTACTGAGGGTGGTTTTCCCTAAATGGTTTCCCATCTCTTTTCACGCATATGCGGATATATTCCCTCTAAAAAGCTTCCTTCCTCATCCCTACTCCGAGAATTATCATTTATACGGATAACCTAAACAGATAGTAAGACGCGGCTATAAAAAAATTAAATTTATCTTAAGGACCTGATGATAATAAAAATAACAATAAAATGATAGTAATTTGGTTTGTGATCAACGTCAAACTACCCATCCGTGCTGTTCGCATATTTACTCAAATGGGGTAGGAATGAGGAAGGTAGAATTGGTAGGAAATGTACCCACCTTTGCGTGGAGGGAGAGTGAGAAACAATCTGCACAAGGCGGAATTCAAATTCTGACCTCCCTTTAACCATTAAACTTAAGCCTGACGTTTTGTAAGCGCACCCATCGAGTGAGCATTAAATGCGACTATTTCCTCTTAATGCCTCCAAACCTACTTGTTTTACAAATGATTAAGCTTGCGCGATACAATGAATTAAGTCCAATTTTCATTAGCAGAGCTTTTTAGAAAAAAAAAACGCCTATTTTTTGTGACCATAATTCACAACGGTTTACTAACTATTTCATGAGTTTTGATAATATCTATTAAAAGTGACATTTGAAGATCACATGACTTGACGTATGAATACGTGAAAGCAGACTTAGTAGCTCTTTTAGCTGTCAGATAAGACCCTTACAATGAAAATTGGACTATATAAAATCGGTCTCACATATAAAAACTGTGTAGTCACATGATGATTTAAACATTCGTATTTTATTTAAGACGAAAAAATTATTCGAATGGAATAAAATAAAAAGCTTCAGTGAAAATGATATTTTATGTTCTTAAATCAGTATTTTCATAACATTTGCTTACCACGGAACCGCACTAAGTTTTATCAACAAGTTACAACTCGACTGGTAAATCGTAAATTTTAATTTTCGAAAACTACGTTTGTCTGTGTTAATAAAATCATACGCCTTAAATATGATAGTAAAAAAAAAAATGGTTTGAATAATACCACATATTTTGTGGGTCTTATTTTTTTACTATTTCACTTCGAGAGACATTACAATTTTTACTACTTGTCGTACACCATAAGACACCCACTTTTTCCCCTCGGAATATAAAAGTCACACACCCATGAACAAATCCTGTCGTCCGGAGTTCGCAAGATTTTTTTTTTTGATCTACCAACTTATACACTCACATACACATAATTTTTTTTTTATTTCTTCCTTATTTGATTTATTTATTTTAATCTCCCAAGAGAACAACGTAGGGATAATCCAATTGACTTCTGCCATTGTATACGACGTCTCGCATGGAAATTTGAAAACATAAAATGTCAGTTTGCGTGGGTTTTTTTTTATATTTTCCACCTCCCTTCTCATGGGCTGGCATACGAGAAAACTTGTGACGAAAGAATATAAAAGGACTATTCTTTTGTCAAAAAATATATATTTACATAAAAAGTCAAATTTTACTAAACACAGGCCATATTTATTGATCGTTAACGTAGCTCCTTTTCCTAAAAAAAACAAGTAAAATAAAGGTTTTTCCAATAAATTTCGAAATTATTATAATATTCATTATTTAAAAGATCAAAGGGTTGCATGGAGTAGGGACGAGAAAGGTAGAATTTATAATAAATGTACTCGAGTTTACGTGAATGAAGAGTAAAAACCCCTCTAATAAAAAATTCACCCACTATGCACCCTTTTGCGATTCTAAAGGCGTACAATCCGAACGGGTAGTAAGACGTAGTGCTAAGGAAAAACCTTAAAATAATAATAAAATCTCATCAACAATAACAACAACAAAAAGTTTGTATTTTCCATACGTTTTACCAAAATCCTACTAAATTTACAGACACGTCGTAATTAAGTATAATTGTCCTTGTGAGGGAAAGGCAAACGATAATATAACACCTGAGAAGATACGTCGTACTGAAGGGGAGGGTTTTTTTTGTGGGGGTAGGGGGGAGGGTTGTCATTGTAACCCCACCCTCACCCCCACATCCCAATGTTGGGAAAAAGCTTGAAAGTTGGGAATTTTGTGGAGAGTCGAGATCATGAGTTGGATATTTTTAGAACTATTTCTCCTTAACACAGTACTTTCGATTATGAAAGCTCTTTACCGTGGAATTGTACAAACAAATTTTCAATTTTCCAACTGTTTTCAAAAGTTCCCAAATTTATAATTCATTAAACACTGAAAGAAGATACCTTCTATAGTAGATTGTATAAAAAGCTAAGTTAATCAAGAATCAAATAGTCAAAGCTATTATTTATGCTTTTAGTGAGGATTACTCCATCTAGATATCACATTCTGAAAATTGAAAAATGACTCCTGGACATGGGTTCGATTCTCGTGTCCAGGTGTCATTTTTCAATTTTCAGTTAGTTAATCAAGTTGGCTAGTAGCGCCGTTGTCACTGCCTACTAGTTTTAAGGTTAGTACTTCTATACCAGCGGTTCCCAAAGTGTGCTTCGAAGAGCACTTGGTGCTCCGCTAAGCATCTCCAAGTGCTCCGCAAATAGATTGGAAATAAAAAGTGACAATATATCAAAAATGTGAACTTGTGCGTCCATGAACTGTGTATAGGTAAGTATTGGGTAGAAATTATTTTCAGAATGCGTGCGGCGAAACTAGACAGAGAGACTAGAGGGTGCCAGTTTACCCAGTCTCTCTGAGAACTTCACCGCGCTTTCAGATACGATTGTTTACTTCGACACCTTTCCAAAATTTTCTGGGAAGTTTCTATTGCATATTAAAAACTCTTGTTTCTTCGCACTCTCAGTCAGTACACAGTCGAGAGTCGAAACAAATCAAATAGCAGTGTAATGTTATTTATTTGAATGTCGAAAAAACCAACATGGTATCGGAGCAGTATGAGTGCTTGAATGATTTGACATCAGATTCTGTGATAAAAGAGAATTTTGCAACTAAGAAGTCACTATTAGAATTTTGTTGTCAGCTATGAGACGAATTTGAAGTTTTGTCAGATAGAACGAAAAATCCTCCTTCCCTTTTCAATAACTTATTTATGTGGATCAGAATTCTCTGCCTATGTGTCTACTAAAACAAAATATCCCGGCTCAACGCAGAGCCAGACATTCGGTTGCAGCTGTCCCAAATTCAACCAGATATAGCCACATTGTACAAATCAAAACACAGGTTCCATCCCTCTCATTGGAAATTAAGTTCGTGGTTTATACTTTATCGTTCTTTTTTTATGCCAAGTAACTTTTTTCAGCCATGAAAATGGTTTTAACACTATCTGTGTGGGTCACATATTGTGGATTTACAATACCTGCTTTGAATTCCTTATCAAATGTGTTGCTTTAGGTTAATTTAAGTTTTTTGTTGTTCTTTTGTGTTTATGTAGCTAAGTTCCTTATTTCTCTGAAATTAAGGGAGAAAATAACATTTATAATGAAATAAAACTTGATGTTTAACATGCCCATATGCTTAAACATTTGTTTCCATCGTGAATACTGCTGTAATTCGGTTTAGTATCTATCTATGTAGAGTCTATGTGAAAATATCGTCACCCTTATACCAAAGACACTTATATACAAAATTGTTGTTTTGAGAAAACGATATTTAAAGTTACAATTTTTAATAGCTTTCAATAGGAAAAATTAAGTTTGGATCAAAATTTAAGCTATTTAGAAATCTAAAAATAACTAGTGCTTTTACTATATGATAAAATATCGACTAACAACTTTAAAAAATGCAGTTAGGTAAATATAGCAAAAAATGAATGTGCATGCCTTTAGCATTAAGGCAACTATAGTGCTCCGTGACGAATTTCTCTCCTGAAAAGTGCTCCACGATTCAAAAAGTTTGGGAACCGCTGTTCTATACAATCGTAGCCTCAAGAAGGCTAGGTAACGTTTTAAGTTGATCACTTTATGGTGCCTGGAGTTTCTACGAGCCCAAAATTATTAGTTTTCTTACACAAAATTATGGTGAATGTCCAAACAAATAAAACTTGTAGCTTTATAAATCCACCATTAGCAACCAAAATGCAGTTGCCTTAAACTTAGTTTCAAGACCCAATTATCGCCTCAAATTTCACAAATTTCCCCGGGGGAGGATGCCCTAACCCCCTGTTAAACTGGTTTCATACTCCTCAGACCCCTCGATGTTCTTAATATTGCCCTTGTTCTACCCCTGGTCACCTGGGAGTTTTTTCTAATTTTAGAATGGCCTAGAGTTGGGAAATTTACCTTCTCACCTCTCGTCATCCCTCATTATATTTCGTGCGACGCCCTTGCAAATAAACTCGCCTATGTTTTGGGATTTAACTATGACGTGATTGTAAACTACTCAGCCAACACTGACTGTGAACGATATAACTAATACCATTCATTATTATTATTATTATTATTATTATTATTATTATTAGCACCGCGTCTTACTACCCGTTCGGGTTATAAGCACTCACGATAACGTGTAATGGTAAAGTGATAGTGAGATGAAATGGAGGACCTACAGTTTAGCGTGGGATCCGAACCACGGTGGAGGCCTAGCAATCCTCACATTCACAAGTTGTGATTAATACACATTTCGTCAGAGGTGAAGGAAGGGTTTGGCAATCAGATAAATCTGTGCCGGGACCGAGGATTGAACCCCGTACCCCCATCACAGAAGTCTGACACCTTACCCCTAGACCGCCAGGTCACCCAAATAACATTCAAATGTTACTGTATGTAGCTAATACTATTATGGTCTATTGATACGAATGATGTTGTATTTCTAGTCACAGATAAAATTCGGAAACACCCATAGCCAGGGTCATTTACTGCAACCGGCTTACGTAATAGATAGCCCAAGCTGTACAAATATTGTACAATCATTATTATGACTGATTTTAGCGATAAACTATTACATACTTCCCTTTACAACGAGTCTATATTATTTTAACTATACATATCAGTGATGACGAATGGGACTCATTAATGCCTCGTAATTCGTGATAATGAAATACAAGGACGGTAACAATGAAGAACTAATCCATCAAACCAGGCCTTTTCAATTTTGCCGATTCCTGTCCATTCTATAATAACAGAACGATGTTTTCACATTTATATAGAGGTAACGAGGTTGGTCGTCCATTTATGATGGCTTCTGGCATGCAAGGTATATGAGGTGTAAACGGGGAAGGTGGTAAGGGGGGGATGGTTGGTATCAACGTTCATACACTTGTCAAACATAAAAAAGTAAAATAAAAAAAATGAATACAGGAAAAAATATATTTATAAAAGAGCTACAGAACTATTTCACTAAGAATACTTTTTTTGGGCAATTATTTATAAGCTTAAATACATTTAAATCAACTAAGCTCACTCATCAGTACTGTCCTAAGCCATACAATTTAGGGGAACATACTCATGTGGGTGAAATTATAAGTAAATGCGGTAGCATTCGCTTAGAGGAAAGATAGAAATTCACAAAAAATTAGATAGTTAAGGGGGCATTTACAATTTAAGCAAATATATTAAATGTACCGTAACACATGGTATCATCTTAAGTGGTGAACAGGAGTTACAAAAACAAGGAAAAAAGTCCATATAATATGTGTCCCATTTGACCTGTTTCCGAGCTACAGCCAATTGATTCCACTAAACTGTTTGTATACCATACTCAATATGTCTTGACCTGTTGACTAGTTATAGTCTATGGGTTATCCCTAGTTATTCCAACACCTGGTATTTTTGAAAGAGTGCATCATTCTAAGACAAGATTACTGCAGGCTTGCATTCAGGCTGAAGCTGGCCATTTTGATCATTTCCTATAATAATAAGCAGCTCCATATTTCTGGAGTACAAACATGATTTGAACCCAGAAACAAAATCAAATGGGGAAAATGTTTATATTCATTTTTCATATTATTTGTATCTCCTGTCCACCGCAGAAGTGGGTCACACATGTTACGGTACATAATGTATTTTTTAATGAATATAGATGTGTAATTAATGGTTTAAATGAATTGTATTGATAAGTGAACATATTAACAAGATCGGAAGAATAAAATTACTATCGGGGTGGTCAGATGGATTGAAATAATCTAGTTCTTTACATGAATAATGTCCACCGTCTAATCATTTCAAGTTACGTTCATGGAAAACCCGGTTGGATAAGTCTTTGAACCTTCAGTGAAGTTTTTTTTATTTTTTGACGTATTTTTTTTTCTGTATTACAAATATTGTTACATGTATGTGTCTATATATGTATACATATGTAATATATAAACGTCCACACACACATAGTCCTAGTGACGTTTCCATGAGTCTACTTATTAGGAAATGGGTTTGATGTATGGTAGCTTTTACTGGCGGTATTTTATATACTGTATACACTGTCTGAAAAGAACTGCGCGTGCTTTTAATATTTCTTTTGGGCCGGGAAGTAAAATTATTGCAGGGAACGCTCATGCCGGACGCGTACGGTGTAACAACCGTGTATGTCATGAATGTGATATAACATATTAAATGGGCAGTATTCAAGTTATGGGTATCATTTTTGTCCGGTCTCCCTTAATCCACTGATGCAATGTATATAATTAGTTATTGAAACCAATTTTAGAAGATACAAATACTATGTTAGGAAACAGTCAACATTTACAAAAGATTTACTTTACACATGCCAATATTTGTGATTGTTGTGGCATTAGAGGACTATTTATCCAACAACCACAGTTATGTAACAGTGTAAAACAGAATTATCTCAAATGGCATAGCTTTAGTTATTATACTCATTAAAAAACTTAATACAACATACAGTTAACTAATTATACACTCACAAAACATTACTATTGATATTTTAAGTTTTGAAATTTTATAACTTTTACAGGTTTATCAGACAAAAATAGGTATACATTTTTGAAGCATTTTATAAGCATTAATTTTTATTTATTTTATTTGAGGTATTTAACGTGCACTTTTTGAACCTACTGATTATATCAGTACACGAGAATTTCTATGGGTGAGCGTGAAAGGGCCTACCAATTTTGCCGGAAAAGGTCTCAAGAAAAATCTGCCGACCTTTGCTGGGCTTGAACCCAAAAAAATTGGCTCCTGAGGTGAACATTTTACCCCTAGACCTCCAAGGCCAACAAACAAAGCTATGAATACAAAAAAACTAGGTGTTTTCCTCTGTTTTATTTTAAATTCTTGACATCAGAGTCATTAAGACAATTATATCTTTGATGTTTTTAAAATCACATGCATTATAGATAAGATTAATTTTTTACACTGGGCTTATAAAGTTATACCTTGCAGTTGTCCTAGGTCTATGGGCCCCTTGTTTAATCCTAGCTGCTGCCGAAGAAGTTATTCACTATTAGTAAATATGTTAATTCTGCTTTCCAATTAGTAAATTATCATGCGCTAGGTTTGTGTGTGTAATACAAGACGTACTGCCATGGTTTAAGGTCATTCTACAGTAAATATTTTATTGCACCATTTTAACAAGCCATAAAAAGTGATTCAATGATTTCAACTAATTTCAGTTCACGAGTTATAATGGGTCCAACGAGATATTTTATTCTTTTCGTGTGATATTGTAAAGACCCACTTTGGTGGCCGCATGGTCTAAGGCGATACTCTTGCAGTAGACTAGACTGCCCAGGACGGGGAGATCATCGAGGTTCGAATCTCGCTCGGGTGAAATTAAGGGGGTTTTCCCTAAATTATTTTCCACTCTCCCTCCGCGCAAATGCGGTTTCACTTCCTCTATATTCAACCTTCCCAATCCCTAGCCCATTAGCTTAATCAGTACTTAAGCGTATAACCCGAATGAGTAGTAAGACGTGGTGCTAAGTAATAGTATAGTCACGGCAATGGTCACTGTAGTCTATATTCAATTTTCTAACAGGATATTTAGATATCGTGTCGACTATACTATCCCTCGTGTCGTTGTGTCCCATATGCCGGTGTTGCAGTGTTGCCTGTAAACCACGAGTAATAAAAGGCAAGGGAGGAGGGCAGCTAATTCTGCCAGTACACACAGACTACAGTGTTTCTGTAGCCCAACTCTTGTGTCTTGGCTCTTGACTTTACTGGCACATTCTAGCAACACTCGGTGCGCGCGACAAGATACGTTGCACAGTAATAAATACTCAACTCACGCTCGGCTAAGTTGAGAGGGGAGATTCAGAACTTAGTCTGCTCTAGTGATTCTTATAAAAGTTACCTAAATACTTTTTCATATATTTACACGTAAGACCACCTCTTTGGTCTAGTCCTGGCTACAGATCCTGAGATCCCGAGTTCGATCCCCGGCGCTTCCAGATTTTTCTGTAAAGCAGTTGTTCTGGAACGAGGTCAAACTCAGCCTCATGAGGCCAAATGAGGAGCTACTTGATTGAAAAAGTAGCAGCTGCGGCCTAGAAAACTGAGATGAATGGCTGGAGTGTTCGTTTTGATGCCCATGTGACATCCTCTACACGCAGAAGTTTGCACTTTCTTTGCCAACATATGAAGGCCGTACGGTCGGTATGGCTCGATTGTGGGCTGACGCTAGGGTGTTTTTAACTATGTAAGGTCATGTGATTTGCAACTGTAACTTTTCATAGATAATGCCTATGAAATAATAATAATAATACATTAAAATATCATAATTGTTTATCGCAACAAAATCTGGTTTTTAAAAGTGTCTTTCTACTAGGATTCACTACAGTCCATTTTCATAGGATGGGCCTTATCTGACAGAAAAACTACTAGATATACTCTCACGTATTCATACGTCAAGTAATGTGATCTGTAGCCGTCACTCTTAATGTTATCTTATGTATATTATCAATATCATTAAATAATAATAATCAAATATAGATTTTTTATCAATTAGGGCCATTACGTCAACTTAGACAGGACTTTGCTGCAGAGGAAAGGGATTGTGGCTGAAGGCAAATGACGAGACTCAACTGAGACAGAACTTTGCTGCACAGGAAAGGGATTGTGCCTGAAGGCAAATGACGAGACTAAACTGAGACAGAACTTTTCTGCACAGGAAAGGGATTGTGCCTGAAGGCAAATGGCGAGACTTTGACCGAGACAGGACTTTGCTGCAGAGGAAAGGGATTGTGCCTGAAGGCAAATGACGAGACTCAACCGAGACAGAACTTTGCTGCACAGGAAAGGGATTGTGCCTGAAGACCAATGACGAGACTCGACCGAGACAGGACTTTGCTACAAAGGAAAGGGATTGTGCCTGAAGGCAAATGACGAGACTCGACCGAGACATAACTTTGCTGCAGAGGAAAGGGATTGTGGCTGAAGGCAAATGGCGAAACTCGACCGAGACAGAACTTTGCTGCAGAGCAAAGGGATTGTGCCTGAGGGCAAATGGCGAGACTCAACCGAGACAGAACTTTGCTGCAGAGGAAAGGGATTGTGGCTGAAGGCAAATGAAAAGACTCAACTGAGACAGAACTTTGTTTTTTAAGGGTGTAAAATGAGACACTTTATTTCGCTGCAAGGTTGATGAGATACCCTCTTAAGATAGCTTGAATGCGTTACATGTACTGTTGGTTCCGCTCAATAAAGGCGCCCGCCATCGAGATTAATTAAGACAACCGCGCTGCTTCCTGGTTTTATTAGTACTTTATCCGGCCTCCATAACACTGCACTATTAGAAAATGAATAAGCAAGATAGTAGGCTAGAGTATGGAGAGAGGAGGCTAATGAGTTTTAATGACTACGTCCGTGGACTTAGCGACAAAAGTCAAGAGTTTCATTACAGGTGCAACTTGCTTTGTTCAAAAATAAATGTTTGAGAGACAAGAACAAACGATCACAGATATGACGAGACATAATATCTTAGAGTGGAATCAACTAGTTTGTACTAACAGTATAGCGTCTGGGACTCATTTCTTGCTCTGAACTCAAAAATCCTCGATTAATCTTATTGATGAATCTCATTTTTAAGTTCTTGACTTGGGTTCAAATACGTCTCTCCTGAAGACCAATTGGAAGTATTAAGAGGAAGTTAAAATATTAGAGAGCAGTTGTGGATGTGCCTAGAGGGAACCAAGTATTTGCTGTGGATACATTGTGCAGACAACTTAAGAAAAGACTAAAGGATTACTATAAATAAATTGTGACGGATCCTTAGGACGCAATACATTAGTTTCTGTAGAGCCTTTGTGCAGATATCTTAAGCCGATGATAATTGGCTACTAAAAAATATTAAGATGGAACTAATGGGCTATTATAGAGTCACCGTGCAGGCACTTTAAGTTGGGACTTGGGACTAATGTTAAATTATAAAGCCTATGTGTAGGCACTGTAAGTGTGGACTAATGGACTAGTAGATAGTCACTGTGCAAACACCTTAAAACGTGTTCTATGAGCTTTTATAGAGCATACATTTTGTACAAGCACCTTAATACGATACTAAGTGGCTACCAAATAATTGCTGTGCAAGGGCCTTAAGGAGAATGGTGCTCGGGAGCTTTTTTATTTAATAGAAAACAGGATTTTTTTCTCAACATAATTCATTCTAATAATCGTGCTTTGACTTCAAAAAGTGTTTTTATATGCTTTTTATTTTTTCATTTCTTTTAAAAGAAGTTTTAACTTGTGACAAATTAAATTTATATATATTTCTAAACTATAAACTGTAAGCGTTAGATATTTTTATTTTACTTAACTTTTTATTTATTAAAGTGTACATATTTCAATACAATTGTATGAAGAATACCTTTTCAAACTATTAAATATTTGCTACCTCACATACAAATTACATTACTCATATCTAAAAAAACTTGTATAAAAACATTGGCTTGCGGCTATAAAATTAACATGTTCCTACTATATCATTATATACCGCAAAAGCCGAGGAAATCGACAGCTGCAGATGAAACATAATGTCATAAGGGGGAGGGGAAGAAGCGCGGGGAGGGAACTGTATGAATCAAGATTTTGCATGTGTCGTTGATTACAACAATTCTTAGAAATTATTGTGGTAGTTGGTGACTTCATTAATATCATCTATTTACTTTTTAATTTCATGTCTATAAAATACACAATTCTGGTTTAACAACGTGTTATGTTAACATTTGGGGAGATGTGAGGTTGTGGATTACTCCTATACCCTCTACTCTCCTTTCACCCTCAAACCCCCTAGTCTTGATTACTTTTAGGGATGTGGAAAAATGATTGATACTATACTAATATTTCGTTTCGATATCAATACATTTTTACTCGATACTTTTGTTTCATTACTTTTACTCATATTAGTACTTACACCAGGTATTGAATTGGTATCGAAAGAAATAATCATTCGGTTATAATACATTATGTGTCTAAGTGATGTGTCCGCCCTCTGTGGATGAGTGGTCAGAGCTCCTGGCTACAGATCTAGAGGTCCCAGGTTTGATCCCCGGCGATTTTCTGTCAGGTAATCAAGGGCGCCCGTAGTATTTTTCTTGCGGGGGAGAGGGGTGGGGGGTTGNTTGCGGGGGAGGGGGGTGGGGGGTTGGTTGGTTTGTCTCCTGAAAATAAGATACCCAATAAGAAAAATGTTTCAAATCCGTCCAAATTCGTTTGAGTTTGTTTGAGATTAATTAATTAACTAATTAGTTAAAATCTGAAGTGTTTGATTTCAGTTCGAGGGAGCGAGTGACGAATTGTTCATCCTTCTTTGACGAAGACGAAATAGGAATAATCAACTTTCATATGCAAAAGTTCTTATAATAAAGCCACTTTTAGGGTTAAAAAAGCAAATGCCAAATTTCGTATAGCCTAAAATTATGAGAGCGTTCGAATTGAATCCGAATACCAACAAGTAACCAGAATGACAAATTACTGTTTTTAATTAGTTATAAACAAAGCCTATTCATATTACATTATCAGTTCATTGGCTCTGTTACCTACCTGTGAGTATAATTGAACACACACTTGTCAAACACACGAGCAGAGTAACACTGATCAGGGATTTTATTCACTCGTCTTCAACTCCACAGGGGAGGCACCAGACTTAAGCGATATAAAAAAGAACATGTTCGTTGTCAACAATAAACAATCGACGTCAAAAGCCGCCAGTGGACTTGACCTTGACGATTTGAATGGCGTATGCTGGTGGAATTGCTCGCGCATGCGCCAAACTATTAACCCTAAAGTCAGCAGGTGGCGAGCTCTAGTAATTAGTTTATTAGTTATATAATTCTATAACTCTCTGTTGCCTAGGGGCACTGTTTGAGCGCTAGTTAAGAACTCTGTTGGGCGGGATAAGCCTACTTCTAATATTTATACAACCTCGAAATCTCAGGAGGCGCCCCTGAAACCAGTGAGTCTGGAATTAGGTCAATTCACCCTCGTGAGGACAATTGAGGATCTACTTTAATAAATAAGTTGTGGCTCCAGGCTAGAAAACTGAAATTAATGGCCGGAGGGCTCGTTGTGCTTACCACATAACACCCTCTATCTGGATATATTGGCACTATCTTCGTCAGCATGCGAAGGCCGCTTGGTCGGTATAGCTCTTTTGTGGGCTGACATCATGACGCCATAAGTAATGTAATCTTTTTAGCCAACTTCTGATAGATATCCTGATTAGGTAAGGTCTTTCGACGGTAAAAATTTTATTGCAAAATTTTAACAAGTGTTTGATCATGAGCTATAAATAGTGATTCAATGATTTTAAATCATTACAACTCACGTGTTATAAGGGTCAAACTTGCTATTCATAGTTTTTCTAGTATTAAAAATAATATTAAAAATATTTCACCACGGACACCTCATATGAATGTTAAATTATACTAAATTTCAGCCACATACATTCATTGCTTTATCTTAACGACGAGGAAATAGAGGTTCGAATCTCGGTCGTGTAAGCTGGGGGTAGTTTTTCCTAAATGATTTCCCACTCTTCTTCCACGCAAATGTGGGTTCACTTCCTCTAAATTCAATCTTCCCAATTCCTAATCCATTAGCGTAATTTAGTACTCAAGTGTATAACCCGAACGGGCAGTAAGACGCGGTGTTAAAAAAAAGGTAAGCAGCCAACATAAAATAGCAAGTTTGATCCCTTATAGATCGTGAACTGTGATGATTTGAAACCATTGAATAGTTATTTATACCTTATAATCATGCACTTGTTGAAATTGTACAGTAAATATTTTATCGTCTAATAACCCTAAAAGCTCCTGCAGCTTTGAGTCATAATTGGGCTAGAATAATAATCAGGCCCTTGATTACAATATTGTGATTGCATCATTATTATTTATAGTGATTCAATATACGGTATAGGACAAATTATATTAGGTATAAAAAGTTTTATTTATTGAAAAATTATGAATATATAAATATAAAAATAAACCATCAACATTTCCGTGCATGAAAATACCAAACAACATAATACGCGGAACAAATTTCCTGCTTGTTATTTATATATGAATATCAACTGTAATCGATATAACGTTTCTTTAAATATTAGAAATAAATAAAATATCAATTTTTTTCCTTTCCAAGCATAAAATCTTAGCTAAGTGTTTGATAATAATAATCGATAACATTAAAAAAAAATTAATTGAGGTATTTAACGTGCACTTTCTTAACCGACTGATTATATCAGCACACGAGAATTTCTACGAGCGAGAGCTGTGAATGGTAGTTTTACATACCTCCCAGGTTTGTTTTACACGGCACAATCGACATTGGACCGACAGATTTACTTCCCCTCTGAAAGAAGCTGTACTACGGATTGTTATCGCTCAAGAAGAATCGACCCAGGCTGGTTTTTGAACCCACGAACATCGGGTCAAGAAGCAAGCACTTTAACCCAAGACCACTGAGGTCGACTTGATTAAAATAAAAAACGTTCAAATGCAAAGAATGTTTTCGTACTAATTGCAAATGAGTGCACCTACAATTTCTACTCTGTTGATTCCTTTTACTTTTTCATTTAATTTTTTTAAAGCTAAAATACTACCCCTTCATTATTTTATAAGAGCCTCATTTTGGCAAGTTGGTTCATCTCTTAAAAATATTTACAAAGATAGATGAAGAAAATCCTCTAATAATATAATATCTTAATGTGAACTTTACTTTTACCCAACTAAACATAAACAAAAGTAAAACGGGGGTAAAATGATATGGAAACGAAGAAAACTTCTTTCAATATTCTGGTGTTCTGCTTTTATAACCTAATACTAGTGAATTTATAACCCATTCTTTGATCAGTAGGACATATATATATATATACGAGTATATATATAATATTAAAAAAACTTTCTTCCCTTCAGAACTTTTTTTTTCTTTACCTTTGAGTCACGTCAAGGTTTCCGCTGTTTCTCTCAAACCATCAACCCATGGTTTTATATCAAGAGCCTGATCATGGATGAACGAATAAAAGATTGGTAACTTCCTAACTATCCAGCTGATAACAGCAGACGGCACTGTAGACGATAATTTCGTCTTATAAATATAAAAGTCCATGCCGGGGAATCAAATTCGAAACTTTATGATCAGTAAGCGCATGAATGCACTATCGATTCAGCTATGAGGTAGAACCTTATAAAATCGAGGGTCTAGATACGAACAGACCAGTAAGTTATCCCGTATGATAGTTTTAACTTGGTTGATATACGTTCTAATATTTAAAATAATAATAAGTGTACACATTATATGAATTTATTATATTTAAAATCTAAACATATACTTGTGTCGTCACTAGTTACGTACACTTACCCTCACCAATAATTATGTGGTCTAAAGCGTTAAGCTGGCATGAGACTGCATTGCCACTGATTGGGAGATTGAAGTTAGAATCTATGGGATTGGTTTTCAACATGAGATGTATAAGTGTGTTTTATCAAAAATAAAATAAAGTTATATGCTATGTTTATTTATAACGTTATTTGAAAAGTTTTTCTTAAAAAAGATGACAGTATGTAAAATTGTGTTGACGCCAACATTGTTCTATGTATGTGAAGCGTGGGTTTATCAGGATAAACACAAGAGCAAGGTGAATGCGGTTGGGGTGAGATATTTAAGAAATTTATGTAGAAAAACACGTATGGACAGAGTTGGTAACCAATGAGTGCTGAAGGAATGCGGTTTGAATGGGAATCGAAAAGGTAAATGTGAGAGAAGCGTGTTACGTTGGTTTGGGCATCTTGAGAGGATGAGTGTGTATCGAGTGAGGAAGCAAATATATGAAGGTAGAGTGTGTGGATCAAAAGAAAGGGGTAGGCCATGTAAGACGTGGCTAAATACTGTAGACGAATGTGTGAAAAAGAGAAACATAAGAGTTTTAAGAATAAAAGAGCATGTATGACTCGGTGTATGGATGTTGTTGAAGTGAAGGCAGTATACTAGAACAAGAAAGCTGAAGAAAGTTAGTGAGGATGGATTGAGTACGGAGTTGTTATTTTTTGAGCTAAAGGCACAGTTCCTTGCCTTTCCCGTAAGGGAACGGCGTGTTTAGTACCCCGCGAGTGTAAGAATCCACTGATGGTCTCCAGTGGTTTTAATAGATGCATCTTGTATTGTAATAATAATGTGGATGGTTGTCAATAATTTAGGAAAGGACGAAGAGACACGAAGCTTGGATCGAATTACTTGCCAGGACATGTTTCACCCACATATATTTTACTGTAAGATAAATGAACAAATGGTTATACTACCGGTTAGATATTAATAGGAAATAACTTTTTTGATTACGCACAAAACTTACTAAAACTATTTTCATATAATTGTACGTAGTCATGTGATATACAACTGTCACTTTTAAATGGATAATATCAATCCTATTAAATGATATCAATAATATAGTCAGATGTTTTCTTTTTTACACTGCGTCTTACTATCCGTTAGGGCTGTACACGGTTTTGGACCCTCCATTTACCCTAAATATTGTCAACCTTACCTTGCATGGTTCCACTTTGGGACAGCTTATAAGGTAGAGCCATAGTGCAATCCGTCAAGGTAAGTCTGTTACCTTTCAGGATAAATGGAGAATATGAATTATGCTAATATGTTAATGGTGTGTAAGCTTGAATTTAAAGGAAATTTACGTGTATTAGTGTGGAAGGAGACTGGGAAACCATCCAATAATAAACAATGTAATTAGACCCCACTGGGATTCTAACTACAATCTCACAGTATTCAGAAATCTATCCTAATGCTGCTGATAATGCTAATGCCTTAGAGAAGTAATATTCAACCTGGGGTACGTAAATACATTTTAGGGGCTATGTAAAATTTAATATATATGTATATATGATAAAGCTTGCAAGACTGTAGAAAGCTAGTTTTTTTTGGGGGGGGCTCCGCTAGAAAATGGTACTACCTTCAGCCAATAAAAGTTTGTATGTATATGAACCCCTCTGATGGGTGGGAGTTCATCAAATTACAGAAGGAGTTCGGACCACCCGACCCAATCTTTTTCTAAGCCCTTGATATTTTGCATTATGCACCAACAACTTTGGGGGTACAAAGTTGAAGATAAATTATATCTGGGGTTACGTAGACATAAAAGGTTGAATACAAGTGTCTTAGACCACGCGACAATCAGAAGAGGGAAACACATGTTATTAGTATTGACTGTAGAAAAAAAGTTTTTGTATTTGATAAAGAAATTTGTTTCCTATCAATATCCTAATACAGTAATATTGAGTTTGGTGCGAGTCAAATCATGTTTAAATAACGCATTGATCATGTTGAAATGACTGTCTTAATATTTGCTTGAATTTCTCTTAAAATAAAATGTTCAATCAACATTTTCCCGACAGATGGCACTGCGTTACATCGATTCAACGGATCATAATCTGCCATTTCCTATTCCCTGATCCAAGTCTCCATTGTCCGACAACCCCTACCCCCCGTCGGCAAATACCCCTCCTCTCATGAAACCTCTTCATTTCTCTGGCGCTACTATGAAAGAAACGAAACATGACTGTCTTAATACAACGTCTGTAGACAAACAGACAACAAAGTCTAGGCAAGGTTTATTGGAGAAAATTCCTTTGTTCATCAGCTCATTCTAAAAAAAACTACAAAAAGAGGAGAGTAAAAAACATTATAGTAATTATTACGGGATATCACTGAGAATTATTTTAAAAAGAAACAGTCTATATTTTTCGGAACCCGGTTGGAGATATCTTAGTGAATGCACTCTTATAATATTGTTGACAAAAACTTTTTTTACCCTATTCATCCCAACTCACTTGGATTAAGACAAAACTAGCCTTTTATAGTCTAGTTTGGACTTAGTCTTGACTTTTCACCCGTTGAGAAAACATCAAAGAACGATGATAAGAACTGTTGAAGTCCAAGTAAAGTCGAAGACACGTGGATTTGTTTGCTAGGACGATCAAAATGACGCAATAAATTTAGTCGTGGGGAGGTCTGGTCTAAGAAATTTTAAACTCTTTAAGTTTTTACTGGAATAATAGTTGATTTGTTTTGGTCATAAAAATGTTTTGCTATAAAGCTGTAAAAACTCTGGCATTTTCTCGCGTTCCCTACACTTTCACCTCGGCCGGCGAGAAAGTCTATATCGCTGTCAGGTCACACAGCTTTAAAATACAATTACCCATGTCGTTTTCAGGAACTACTTCTCTATTTTGTATAAGCTTATTTACTCTTTAACCCTTCACCTACAACCACCCTTTGTCGTGTCTATAAAATAGAGGGGAAAGAAAAACTACGAAACTTCTTATTTCAAAGTAAAGAGGAAAGCTTGCTGTTATTTCTCAAATATCTTAAATTTTTATGTTGTAAGCCTATAAAAACACTGTATTTGTCCAAGAAAGGCTAAATCTAAAACACTTTTTCACCATAGCTCCTCAAATATGATTAAAATTCGTTGAAGATGAGCTAATGTCATCTTTCCACCATTGTTTTCTTTTAATAAAATCCTAACTATAGGGCTGTAAAGGGAATAGAGCCCTGATATAATCTTTCGACTTTATTTTGGCATAAACCCTATTTTGAAATATCGCATCGTAGAATTAAATATTGCGTTAGAGCTGAACGTCTGCGTGGAAATTTCTCGCTTACCGAGGCTTCACATCGACTTCAGTTCACATTAAAAAATTTGACCTTCACGCAAATTTAATGAAGAGCTTTATGTTAACGTAAAAAATAACCTCATAATCTTACAAAACTTATTTCCAATCTTCCATGGTCAGCTCAATCACCTTTTTGTGCTCTGCTCTCATTTCCAAACTATCGATTTCTCTTCGTGTCTTCCGTGTGCCTTATCATGGCTCCTTCTTGCCGCCATATGTCTTTTTTTATTATTCTTCTTCTCTTCGACTCGGGGTGCGAAGCAGTTTACACATGAGGGGAAGTTTGAAACACAGTTTCCGCCCGCCCATCCGCGCTACCTCATGAATGATGTAGGAGTCTCACTTCAATACTGTCATATCTCTGTCCCTCAGTTCTTCAATAACCTCTCCTCACTTCTTCATCAACTGTGCTACGCGGGAGACTGAAATCATATGTTGAAACACGCAACACCGGAATTAGGAGCTCAACTTTACTAATATGATCTGTCAAATTAATATGCAGCCAGGTAGGGATGTGCGAAGTCCACTTTTTCAATTCGATTCGAACTTGAATCGAATATATTAAATATTCTCGAGGCTGAATCGAAGTTAGAATTTATTTTGTTGACTGTTTTAATCTTGAAAAAATATTATATTTTGGTTATATATTATTTTGTACACTAAAATCACTTGGAAAATGTTGTACTGAACAGTCGTTTTCGATATTTCGTTTTAATCTAATAAATCAAGCTATTATCACAACATGTAATTCAATTACTTCAGATTTTTTACATATGAATATTAATTTGTAAAGAACAAAACAGATCAGAATGGCAGTAAACGGACATAAATTGAGTATATTAGCTGTCAATATTTTTATTGGCGAAGCTTCGAAAGGGATTTTTTTTTCTTGAAGCAAAGTTGAAGCTGATGATTGTTTCAAAGCCAGGTCGAAGTTTCGCACACCCCTACGACCATGGGTGAACTGAACCCGCTGGGACACAGCGATATCCTGGTGGGATGCTTTGATCTGGGCTACCGCGACTAATTTAAACTAAATTATAGAGATTCATTAAATTCTAAATGATTGTTTTTATTAAATTCTAAACAAAATTTACAGTAAGTCTAAGGGTGTCAAGAATACATAATTTATGAATATATACGATGTCATTAAATGTGAAACAGTCATGCATGTTGTTTCTTGGTGTTGTTTATAGACAATTTCTTAAACCAAACGTAAAATAATGTGTTTAGTAAATACTGACCTTTACTGGCTTTGTAATCTTCACAATTAATGGTTGGAGGATCATCATTAATGTACACATTTAAATATACCAACAATAGACACTCAGTCTAACAATTTAGAAGTATTTTTGCTCATGTCAGTATAAATTATAATCATATGTTTTTAAGTGGAATGAATGGCGATGAAATCATCTATGATATAGCTGAAACGGATACTTCTCACCACTTCATCTCATATTAAAACATATTATCTTCAGTGGTATTTATGAATGTATGTTAATGACCGTGATATGTGTAATACCAGGCCGCTTTGAGCCCACCAGTTCACCTCTATATAAAACTTTTTGTGAGAAGCTGAAACCATCTGTTGAAACTCTCCGTACCACTGGCATCAGAAGCTCATCTTTATCAATTTGATTTGTAAAGTTAATGTTTTTCTTTCAGAAAATTAATTTAGATAACCATTGTAACGGTAACATTTGTTGTTTTCTCTTAAAAAATTTATATGTAAAATTGTGATGACATTAGTAAATATTTTAAATATTTATGTTTAGTTATTACCTCTAGCTGTCCCTCCATCCCCCACTGCTGCTCAATACTCTTTCTGGCCATACGCATTTTTTATATCACGCAAATGAAAATGCGTTGATGAAGGCAGAATTTAGTGGAAACGTACCCTTGTACCTGTGGGGGGAGAGCGAGAAACCATTTATTATAAACTAAGCCAAGTGCACTCGGCCGGAATTCGATCCTGGTCCTTGCATCATCGGCAGAATTGACCAAATGAGACTGACGATTTTGTCCGTAAACTCACCAGTGTTGGTTGAATCTAGGTAACTTAATGTTCAATTTGGATTAGGATTAGGTTTGAAATTCTCTCGAAGCATAATATTTGGAATCTTCTCAATTTGACACGGTTCTGATTAAGTTTTAAAATAAACTTTCCAGAGTCTCATTATTTTAATTAATACATTTCTCTCATAATTTAAAATTTATTAGTTTTATTTACTCTTCGTTGTTAAAGCAACTGTACAATATATTATACCCTACTAAGCTACGTATCATATAAATATATATGTAAATACAATTTATATTTTAGTGTCGTAAAAACTATATTAAAAGAGGGAAGTAAAAGTAAGGATAGAAAGAAACAAAGTGAAAGATTACGATAGAAAGAGTGAGAAAGAAGGATGATGAAAAAGGACAAACGGATATGACTGTGGAATACAAAGAAACTAGCAAACGCTCTTCATGAATCACTGCTGGGAGTCGCCCTAGTTCGCATCCCGGACAATGATATCGTTTCCGTTTATCGGCTTCTGGGCTGAACCTCCCCCTCCATACCAGATACTACTCGGAGAACTATCTGAGAGCGGCGGAATACCCCCCTGACCCCTTCATATATTATTACTAGCATACAACACACCACATTCATCATAAGGTAGTTTGGTTCGCTGATCTCGCCAGTTTTGCTCTGCGCACCTCAGTACGAGAAGGGCGCAAGACACGTTAAAGAGGGGCTGTCTAGATAGCCGAGAGATATTGCCAATCTGATATCACGCTTAGGTTAAATATTGACAAAAACTTTTAACAGTAAATGAGTTTGGTGTTTACTGGAATGAAAACAAAACTATTTTCTATGATCCTATACATGCACAGACTTGTAAACATATTCCACTCTGAAAAGTACAAAAATCCATATATTTTGGTTGATCACCTAGACCTAACTAAATACTCGTATATAGATACAAATTTTATTGTCTTTTGTATTATTCTCATCCCCTAAATGTTATCCTACCGCTGGGCATATCCACCCAGTAACGTTATAAACCTACTTTGTTTCTCGAGTTTATGAATCTCTGATCGACTATTATAGCCCTTTAAGGTGAAGGCATTTTGAAAATTTTCCCCAAGATTCATACTTTAATTCATGGTATATACTCCTTTTTATCTATAGGGTATTTAATGTGTGGTTTCTAAACTAACCTCCTGGTCTTATGGAACTTGAAAGTTTATGGTCGCCAGAACGTAAGTTCGCCATTCAATCCTATCCTGAGAAATCTCCATCCAATCTCTAATATGTTCACGAATGTCATCACTCATGCATACAATGGATAGGGTGTGATGAAGTGGACTGGATAGAACAAGCTCAAGATAGGGATAGGGTGTAATGAGGTGGACTGGGTAGAACTAGCTCAAGATAGGGATAGGGTGTAATGAAGTGACTTGATAGAATTAGCTCAAGATAGGGATAGGGTGTAATGAGGTGGACTGAGTAGAACTAGCTCAAGATAGGGATAGGGTGTAATGAGGTGACTTGATAGAACTAGCTCAAGATAAGGATAGGGTGTCATGACGTGGACTGGGTAGAACTAGCTCAAGATAGGGATAGGGTGCAATGAGGTGGACTTGATAGAACTAGCTCAAGATAGGAATAGGGTGAAATGAGGTGGACTGGATAGAACGAGCTCATTATTGGGATAGGTGGAGTACTTTTGTAAGTGCAGCAAATAACTTTCAAGCTCCTAACTTCAATGACTAGCTAGTAAATAGTTTAGAAAAATATGAAGGCGTGATGCGGGTTTTATATGAGTAATTTGGATTTTTACTTTGTATTATGTGCTATTATGCTATAAAAACTAAAGTATAGAATTATATATGATCTACAGTATATTATGATCCTGGATTATTTTGTCATGTTACTATTATATCTTCCCGGCAGGAAAACAATGTCGGAATCGGATCTACCGGTAGTTTCATCCTGCAGCGAGATCACCTCTTCAAAAACACGTGCCCTCTTGCAAACGATTTGCATCGAATATCCGGTGCTCGCTAGACACAGACAACTCGCGCGCGCTTCTAGTGACAGAACGCTCTATGAAACAACCACCCCTCATGCAATGTCGTTCAGCGAGCTATCGGAACAGGTGACGGGTCATACCACTCTCGAGGGGTGTGCGAAGCTTCGAAACAAATATCAGCTTTAACTTTGCTTCGAAAAAAATTCGGCTTCGACGATTATTTACGTAGCTTTGCCAATACCGTTAAAATACTCATTATATGTTCAATTATTCCCATTTTGAGCTTTAATATGCATTACCAATTAATATCATTATAAAAATAACCGGAAGTAGGTCTAATTGATTTTCATGTCATGACCTAATAACTTGATTTATCAGATAAGAAGTATATATATATATTCTTTTAGCAGCGCGTCTTAATACCTGTTCAGGCTAATAGCATATGTACTAGTTAAGCTGATGAGTTAGGGATGAGGTAGTTTGAATTTAGAGGTGGCGTGCCCACATTTGCTTGGAGGTAGAGTTGAAAACCATTTAGGGAAAACCACCCTCAGTACACCCAAGCGGGTTTCGAACCCTGATCTTCCTTTAATCGGTTGTCTAGTCCAACACCACATCTTAGACGATGCGGCCACTGAAACAGGCTAGAAATAAATATGATAAACAATTGTGCAATAAAACCTTTTCTAAAATATTTTTATGTACAATATTATATTGGTATAAATAACAGAAATACAATATTTATTCGCGCATAAAACCATTAATATTCACCTTCGTGAATATTTCATATATTCAATTCGAGCTCGCTTCGAATTGAAAAAGTGGATTTCGCGCACCCCTACCACCTTTGTTTGGGGACAACACAGTGTTTTTTGCAGATAATATTTAACTGGAGGCTAGTTGCATTTTTTATTGACCGTGAGGAGTTTCTCTGTCACTGGAGGTCATTACTTACTAGAGGCTAATGCTGGTGCAATTTGTTAAAATTTATTCTCTTCCTTTTCCTCATGTAAGTGACCACCTCAGGTTGTTTGTACTTTTTGTTTAGTCAGGTTCATTAGAACGGTTGGTTTGGGTGGTTATTGCTGGTTTTCGGCCTCAGTATTGATATCCATGGCATAAGAAACATGACGTCACCTTATTGATTTAAAGCACTTTTTAATTATTTTTCCATAGATGGATTAAAGTAAAATGTTCTACTCTTGTTTTGTTTTACTGTGTCTTTGTGATATTGGACATATCGATAGTTACGTGTTTGATATAAGATATTATTATCTTCTCTTTTACGCTCTCCTGACTCATCGGATAGATAAGTATTGTAATCGTCAAAAAAATAGAACTCAAGATTTTGATAAATGTCGACGTTTCATGTCCCTTTGAAATCAAAAAAGTGGTTTTCGCGATGAAGTCTCTCTGTATCTCAGACTAGAGCCGGAATGATGTCACCGTCGGGCTAAAACTTGATATCCACTGTAACGATTTTGATTAAATTTTGTATCTAGGCATTGTTTAACATTACAAACAAAATGGCAAATATTATTTTACTGTGAAAATTATTTTTAGTGTAATTTAAAATGAAAATATTCCCAATTTTACTATAGCTTCACAACTATTTGAGATACGAAATAATACTTTTAGGGTAATTTACAAATGAAAATATTCCCAATTTTATTATAACTTCACAGCTATTTGAGATTCAAAATAATTTATCACTGTAAAGATGTATTACATCTAAATATTAAACTCTTTTATTTGAGATATCATTTTATAAAACTAACAGTTTATTTGGCTATAAGCAAATGTAATCCTGTATATTTTTATTCAAGTCTTTTATAATTAAATTGATTGTTTTTTTTGTTTTTTTGGCGAATAGAGAGGTTCCTCTTTTCTCAATGTTTCTTTAGCAGTATATATAATTTCATGTATGCTTTTTGGTGGAGTGTGATGTTAATTTTACTTTCTCTCGACCCCATAGGAAAGAAAAGTATCGTTATCGTAAAAATATAAAAAATAATCAAACGAGATATTTTGATAAATGTCAACTTTTATGGCCCCCTGAAAGTGGTTTTCGCGATGCTGTCTCTCTGTATCTTGGCCTAGAGCGGAAACCACTTTACCGATCGGGTTAAGACTTGATAAAGCCATTAGGATTTTCATAAGTTTCCCTATAGAAGGTTTTGGAAAAAGATATTTAACCCTAAAATTAAGGGTAGGCTACTTAAGGGCCAACAGAGAAAAAAAAATCGATTTTCTCGAAATCAGTCTTAACGATTTTGATCAAAATTCGTATACAAGCATTGTTTAACATTAAAAACAAGATGGTGCGTCTTATCGTCCCGGGAAAATGACAGAGTTTATTTTACATAGGCGGATATCTGCAATTGTTTTCATCTCCCCAACTTTTTGAGACAGTAAATAACTTACCATTGCAAAATTGTAGGACTATAAAAAAATATATACTTCAAATATAGTTTTTACAGAACCGATATTTACTGAACTTTAAACAAATATATTTTTTAAATCGAGGCCTGAGAAATGGGGAGTTTATTGCAATGTTTTTGGATGGAGTGTGATGCCCTCTTTTCAATGTGTTTCTGCAACGGTGTCTATTATCTTGTTTTACAATTTATACGAACTTTAAGTAAATATCTCAATTTCTCGGTAAAGGAGCGAGAAATTCTTTGCGGCGGTACCCCTTACACTAAAAAAGAAGTACGTTTGGCACAAGGGTGATTATAACCTTGATCCAAGGTGCATAGATGAGTAGAGTAGTTTTAGAGGAAGTACGCCTGCATTAACGTGAAGAAAAAACTTCATGGCATCAGCCCATAATCGAACCATACCGACCGAGTGGCCGCCATCTGTTGGCGAATATAGTACCAACTTCCGCGGGTAGAGGGTGTAATGTTGTCAATAATACAACGAACCTTCCGGCCGCTAATCTCAGCTTCATAGACCAGAGCCACTACTTTTTCATTCAAGTAGCTCCTCATTTTTCCTTACGAGTCTGAGCTTATATCGTTCCAGACCCACTGCTTTACAGATAATCTGGAAGCACCGGGAATCGAACCCGGGACCTCTGGCTCTGTAGACAGAAACTCTGACCACTAGACCACAGAGGTGGTCATATTAAAACGAAGAAATGATGGTAAAATCACATTTATAAATGGCATGTGAAAACCATATCCATTGAACCCGGAAAGGATTCGAACCCTGACCTCCCCGTCAACGATGACCAAAGATTATTGGCGAGTTCAAAGACCTAGATCCAACGACGACCGAAGCGGGTGTAATTACCATTTTAAATCAGTGACAGGCTCCAAATAGTAAAGGTTTTCACTAAGGTAGTTTTGGTAAATATTTCTTTGGTAAATAAAATTGGCATGGAACGTTCATTGCAAGCGAATTGTTTTTTAAATGTCCAAATGGTTTGATTATTTTGAGTACACTGTTTTTATTATTGTTTAGTAGGCCTATATTTATATTATACGAAGGCTATTGTTTTAATATTATAGTAAATCACCCTAAATATATGATAGTTCCTCTAACACCTATCCTAGCAAACATACATATTATTCATGTGAGGTGGGGCACACACATTGACCCTTACGATTAATTATTGTACAAGGCGGCCCTATACTACCTCGCTGTGGATGAAAACGTTTCTCGAATATAATTAAAATACCGGGTTTCTGCTACCGTCCGGTTTGGTTGCACGTGTATTATAGTCGACTGTAAGGCAAGATTAAAACTTTAACCAGGTGCAAAAAGTGTAGTTTATCAACCTTCACCCAAGTAGATAGAGCTACATTTTTGTAAAATTCCGCCTCTCTTTTCCATTAGCTTAAGTTGCTGATCAAGAATGATTTGAAAAAAGTGGGGAGGGGGGAAGGGAACATATATGTTAATTTTGGCCGGTAGAGATAGGCGGGGTCATGTTCAGGCGTAATTGTTCTGCATTACATATTAACATAAAATAATAGGATATTTACGCATGGGCAGTGATTAATATTTTTACTTTCTATCAACCCCTTAGAGATAAAAGTATTGTGATCGTAAAAAAAAAAGCTCGCGATTTTAATAACAATACCGAGGTTTCATGACCCTCTGAAATAAAAAAGGGGTTTTCGTAATGCTGTCTGTGTGTCTGTATCTCGGTCCAGAGCCGAAATTATTTTACCGATTGGACTAATACTTATTATATAGGGTTTTCATAG
Source organism: Timema bartmani (assembly GCA_902151455.1). Taxonomy (NCBI): domain Eukaryota; kingdom Metazoa; phylum Arthropoda; class Insecta; order Phasmatodea; family Timematidae; genus Timema; species Timema bartmani. The sequence goes on from CABFWB010000319.1 coordinate 66,789, forward strand.
GTTTTCCCCGAGGAACCTTTGGAATGCGATATTTAATCTTAAAATTAAAGGTAGTTTACTGAAGGGCAAAAAGAGAAAATATAATTTTTTTTTCAAAATTCATTCTAACGATTTTAATTAAGTTTTGTATCTAGGCACAGAACCAGATATTTGCATTGCAACAAGTGATTGAGAAATGTATGGCAGTAAGGAAGTGTATTGTGCATTTGTTGAGCTGTAGAAAGCGTACGATCGGGTGAGTAGAAGCATATTATGGAATGTTCTGAGAGAGTATAGGGGGGGAATGCATGATTAGTAGCAATAATGGTGGTGTATGATGGAAGTAGAACATGCGTTGTGTGGATGAAGCCTTGAGCAAATGATTTGACATTGAATAAAGGAGTTGACAATGTTGCGTTATGTATCCACGGTTGTTTAATGTATTCATGGGTACGTGTACGAGGGATGTTTATGAGGACGTGGTCGGTGTACAAATTAACATTGTGAATGTGAGAATACTGCTATGTACTGATAATGCCGTACTAATGTTTAAGAATAAAAGTGACTTGCAGAATGCATTAAATTGTTTGAATGTGGCGACGGGCAGAATGGATCCTCGTGTAAATGTCTCCAAAACTGAGGTGATAGTTTTTGATATGGACGTACAAGGAAATGATTGTCAGCTTTGCATACATGAACAACTGTTAGAACAAGTGAAGGATTTTGTGTATCTGGGCAGAATGTTTTGTAGAAATGGAAGGATAGATAGTGAAATTGATAGACGGGTGAATGCATCTCGCAGAGTATTTGGTCGTATGTGGACTGTTTCAAAGAGTGAAGTAGTATTGAAAGAGGCAAAGATGGCAGTATATAAAAGTGTGTTAACGCCAACATTGTTTTATGGATGTGAAGCGTTTTTTTTTCAGGAGAAACACAAGAGCAAGGTGAAGGCGGTTGGAATGAGATAGCTAAGAAATGTATGAGGAAAAACTTGTATGGTTATAGTCAGTAATTAATGGGTGTTGAAGGAGTGCATTTTGAAAGGGAATCCAATAGGTCAAATAAGCGTTTTACGTTGGTTTGGGATTGTTGAAAGGGTGAGTGTGGATCGAGTGACGAAGCAAATATAATATGATCGAAGGAAGGGGTAGACCATGTAAGACGTGGTTAAATATTGTAGATTAATGTGTGAAAAAGAGAAACATTAAGAGTTTTAAGAATAAAAGAGTATGTATGATTTGGTGTAGAGATGTTGAAGTGAACGAGAATATGCATGTAGTGGGGAAGTGAGGATGGATTAAGTAGACTACGGATTTGTTATTTTTTTTAGCTATATGCACAGTTACTTGACTACCCCGTAAAGAAACAGCGTGATTAGGTATGTATGTACAAAATTGAAGTTCTCATTTTACCATGAAACTTATTTTGAGGGTAGTTTGCATAAGCGAAAATTTCCAATTCTGATCATATCTCCGCAACTATTTGATATACAAAATAACTTATAATTATTAAGGTATAGTAAGTAATATTAAAAATTAAAATAATTATTTTAAATATATTTTTATAAAATCAATAGTTTCTAATATATATTTATTAAGCTCTTTGAAATATGAAAATGATTGCTAGCTATGCTCTTTGGTGGACAAAGATGTCTCTCTTTTCTCAATGTTTCTGTAACAGTGTGCACTATTTAATTTAAGCTCTTTGTTGGCGTATTTCTCCAACAATGTATATTATTTCGTTTCACAAATGTTATGAGTTTTTAGTAACGGTCTTTATTTTAAGACAAAACAAAAGAGAGAGAATGTCTTTGCGGTGCATCGTGCCACTTATTTTTTATTTAAATATGAACATAGATTAACAATTTGTTCACATATTAACAGATATATCAAGGTAAATCAATTAAAGACAATTCCTTGTGTCAACAACGTCACCGGCGCATAAGGATTTTAAATTGGAATCTGTTTCGAATCAACATTCGTAATTTATAGAATGTTCTATTTCACATACTGACCCTCAAATTTGAAATTTATGACTGTTAACTAGCTTTGGCTATCCTTAGCCTGGAAACTAGCCCAAAGTCAACTTACCTCAAATATAAGCTACGTGGTAGGGAAGGAGGGAGGGCAAACTTCCTAGAAAGAAGTGACGAAACGTCCATAGGTTACCCTCAAGAGAACCTTGGGTGCTGACATCAAAACTTACCAATTACTAAAAAATGTTTCTACCTGTACATAGACGCTTACTGTCCTTTACCTTCTGGTTGGACATAGCCGCTTGATGCTCGGATGTTAGCCTGCTATCAGGGAGCGAGGGTAAAGCCTGTTTTATGCCAGCAATAAAAGTAATTGGAGTGTTTAAAACTGGTTTGTGTTGCTTTGAAAATGTCAGGGGGATAGGAGTGGGCGAGGTTGGGTGAGGGGTAAGGGAGGGGGCTTGCGGCTCAAACTTCGTGGAGAATGGGGGGGACCTTGATAGAGAGTTATATCGCTAGGCTGTTGCTGCTGCCGTTGTTTGTGCTACTCAGCTACTGTATTCCACAAACTCCCCTCCAGCCAAGTTGAGAATGAATGTTTAAACCAGAGGTCGCCAAAGTCATTGGGTATGGGAGCTACTTTCCAAATATCAAATCGTCTCACGATCTACCCAGATTAAAAATTTACAGCATCGTGTATTGGCTATTATTGTAATCTGTACAGAGCTTTACTAGCACAACTTTGTTCAAGTGGAAGCGGGCTTTTTGACCTATTTAGTAATTCTAATGAGGATAGACTAAACATTGTTACTAAAATTTTGTAATAAAATGTATTTTTTAATGCCAGAAAACACAAGGAGTATTAATATTTTCCAAACAACAATTTTTCAATTTTATTTAAAGATGGTGTTTAACTTCCAAAGAAGAATGGTATTCCCTCTCTGCCCTAATTTTTTAGAACTTTGACAAGTGACTTTTCTATATCATTTGATTACAGTTAACAAGATGTTAATCTTGTGAGCCTATTTCTTTAGTTGATTTTCCCCACCTTAAGATGAAAATGATGACTCCCAAAGGGGGTTCCCTTTGAATGCAAAACAAACCAGAACTATGTAATTTTCCTGTGAAACAAGAGGCCATACATGCCCTAATATTGAGGCAACACTCTTCAACGATAAGTTACTTTGGAAATAGAATATAAAATGTCTTGCATGAAATACAGAAAATGTCACCGCGCACTACCAGTAATTCACGATTGACCGTTTGGCAACCTCTGGTCCAAACAAAGGTCCTTCCTTGGTTCGCTCCCAGCCTGGATACAGTACGACACTTCTGGGGCACGCGGACTAAAATATGTCAAGCCCAATATAGCCTGGCGCGGCTCGAATCCTGGCAGGGTGTACCGGGGGTGACATTTCGCAAATGGTTTTACATTTTTACATTTCGACAATGCGGCTATATTTATTGTAATTATACACTTATTATACGTACCTCATTAGCATAAATAACATTTTGTAAGGTTAGGACGGTTAGTTGAGAAGCAATGGTAATTTTTTTATATATATTTCAGATTACTTATCAGCTATCACTTACTTATTTTACTATCCATCTCAGATTATCAGCATTTAATTAATTTAATGGAGTAGGTATGATGATTAAGGTAGAATTTAGAAGGTAGTTACCTGCATTTGCGTTATGGTTACGTGAGAAGAAATTTAGAGAAAAAAACCCACCCTAAATAGCAACTAACTCCCCTATCAGCGGCTAACCAAACTAGATGAGCCTTACGTTTAGTCCCCGTGCCCACCAATGCTGGCCTGTGCTTACCACTATTGCTACCGTGTCACTGTGACGTGAATTTGGTTTGACTGACACTCTCAACTTAGTCAATACTAGTTGCCAACTGAACGCCATGGTCAAGTTAGGATTGAGGATACAGTTTCTATGAGTGAACTATGTTTGGTTTGACTGACACTCTCAACTTAGTCATTACGAGCTTCAAAACGATAGTCATGATCATGCATAAATCTGTGAGTGGTCTGGTAGGTAAAGTCGATACACAATATAAAAAGATCAGTCCAATGATAAGTCAACCAACCAGCCTGTCGTCCGTGGCTGAACGGCTAGAGAAGTCGATTACAGGTCCAGGGGACCTTTGCCTGTCTTCAAATGTGGACCAGTTTTTTCCTTAGCTTTCAGATAAAGCCCTTAATTGGACTCTGGTTTTGATGGCATTGCTAGGTGTTAGCTGGCATTCTTGATTCGCCAAGGTTCAATAACTGTAAGAATTCCCTTGTTTAATTTCCACACATCTACATCGTTTAAAACTCTCCTGTTTAGTGATAATATATAAAAAATTATAATTATTTCAAATTACTATTTTATAGGCTCTTAACTTAAGTGGGTTGTTCCATCAACATTGGAGGCCGCAGGGTCTAAGGTGTTAGACTCTCATTGCAAGATTTTGCCATTGATGTGGAGGTCAGTATTCGAATCTTTACCGGATGCAAAGTTGGTATTTATATCAGTGATTTTACCATCCGCTATCCACGTGAATACAGGTGCATTTGATCTTAAATTACCTGCCCATTAGATTAAGCTTAGATTTAAAATAAAAACGCCTGTGGACAGCAGCTACTGTGAACTCCAAATCACTTGAACTCACATGATTTCGTGAATAATTAAAAATAACTTCAAACATACGGGGATTTTAACTAGAGTCTCGGAAAGGTGTTGGCATCGTCTGAAGCGCAAATGTATTACATCGTTATTGATTACTAAAAGGGTCCAAAGGCCATGACTAGGAATTTGGGGTTCAAAACCCAGCTGGGCATAATGGGAAGGGAGAGTGGGAGGTGGTGGTCCCCTCCACCCCTAAGTGATTTTCTCAAGATCTTTCCAATATAATGTGGAAAATTTTAAATGTTCTACTATCCACCTACTCATCCCTCAGAACAAATAATTAGTAAGCCTTGTTTTTATTTTGCTCACCGTGACTTACAACACCTTCGGACCATCCGGATATTTACACTAGCCAGAAAACCAGGCGAGGTTGACGTCGTAGCCCGCGTGCTCAACGATGGCTTTGCGTTTAGAGCTCCAATAAAAATAATAACACATAATCAGAAAGAACATCTAAGGTGGGATGAGAGGAAAAGTTAGCTAAAGTTAGTATATTTGCAATTTTATGACAAAATAACTTACCTTTTTCTAAACTAAAATAAATATAATACTGCATCAGTAGATACATATTAATAAGTAGGATCTTGAATTTGATGACATGCTACCTTTTTTTTTGTTGGTGCATCATATACAATGCGGCTGTGAACATAACCTCTCTTCATGATTCCCTGGTTGTGAAACGTATTTTAAGATGACATTTTTTGTCATTCTAGATTCTTTGGTAATATTGTCTTCCTTTTTGGGTCATTTTTAGGCATGTTTAATGGGTTTTAGGCATATGTTGGTTTTTATATTAGTAAATATCATAGATATTTTATAGATGCATAAATACTCCAATAGATTTGTTTAATCACACAGTTGCTGAAATAAGAATATAATTTAGACAATAGACTTCTAATCCTCTTTTCTTGTTTGTTTGTAAAACACACATTCCTGGTTAGAATGCGACTAGGCTGGAGAGGGCTGCGTTGGAAGGGGATAGCTTTTTATTCTGAAGCAGATATTTGTAAATCAATATTATATCTAGCAGAATGCTAGAGTTTGGTTGTTAAAGGCCATTGAATATGCATTTTTTTTCTAGTTTACATTTCGTTAAGTTTTTTTTGATTTAGTCGTGTGAAATTAAAGAGTTTTTTCCTTCACGTTTTTAGGTATATTTTTGAAAGTTAAAAAGTAATTTCTTCGACTTTTTCTGACATTTTAAAGCTCCCTTTATGATCAATTTTAGCTAATCGAAATTCGGGCCCTAATCCTCTGATATTTTACATTGTAGAGGGATTATGTATATCTGATGTATCTAAATTTTGATGTGAAGACTGAAAATCTGAACTGACATTTTAGAGAAAGGTTAAAGTGAAAAAGAAGAAAAGAAATATAGGCTATAGTTTAATTTTCTGCACGTAGTAATCTCAACAGTTCCTGAATAGTTGTCATGAGCATAAGAGAATTTGAGCAAGAAACCTTTCAAATGAAGATAAAAAAAAATACTTGTCAAATTCCACGATGAGTAGGGCAAAATATTCAAGAATTGTTGAGTTTTATACAAGTATAAAATTAAACTAAACGGAGCTAGTGAAGCAATATTTTATTTATTTTAGTGAAAAATGTGTTTGTTATAAAAACTGTTCTGACCTTAGCTTGTGTTACCTTTCACCCCACCCTAAAACAATGTCTATATCCCAATTATTTTTAAGAATGGAAGCTAGGAAAAGCTACTAGAGCCACTTTCACATATTCATACGTCAGGTCATGCTATATGTAGATGTCACTTTTGATATATATATATATACTATCAATACCTATAAATTAACACTAGTAAAATAATAAAATGTCATCAATGTTGACCACAAAAAATATGTTTCCATTTTCTAAAAGGTGCTTCAAATGTTCCATTCTTAAGAAAATCAAGGTATAGTTTTGGTCCTCGTCCGTGCGTTGAGTTGACCTCCATTTTGAAAACGTCACGCATTAAAATATACAACACCATTAATTCAACATCTGGTATCTGGACGTTTAAAATAAAGTTCAAGAGAATAAAACGTTATTTTATCAAGTTAAGGAAAGAATTAAACCACTAAAAGGCAAATATAAATACTTTGACATACCTCCTGCGCAGTAGCTTCCAAAAACTGACTTCCCCCTTCCCCCATCAGGAATGTTGGAACTCCATTTAATGGTTTGACAAACAGGTCATAAAAACCTTGAAGCCGGGAGAATAAAAATGGGACATTGTAAGCATTTTAAGTGCATAAAATGGGTGACTACTGTTACTAGTGGAGGTAAAAAAAGAAAGAAAGTATTACCAACATAACACAAGTTATGTTGGCATCACTACTCCTAAAGAGTTGATCACGGGAACAACCGTATTTTCCTTTTTCTTCCTTTGGCAATTGTTTCCTGATCAGGACAACAGAGGCGTGGGGATTTTATTCGTTCAGGCGCTTTTATCGCTTTTTCCTGCTTCGGAGACGATATCACCCTTTATAGGGTGGTGGGTGAGCGGATGGAGGGGTTAAGGGATGACTTACTTTAATGAAAAACAGGCACATGTCATAAATAGTATGAAAAGATTAAGGGAAGAAAATACACTATTACAAAATATGGTTTCGGATATATTTACTATGGATGAAAGTCTTAATTTTGAAGGCTATTGTTTAGTGGACTAAAAATATTCCTTATTATTTGCTAATTAATGTACGCATTAATTTATGTATTTTGTGGAAGCCAATATAGGACGTTTCCATACTAATACTTTTATATCCACAACTATAATACAATACCAAGAATGACTGCCGTCACTAAACAGGTGACCTGAATATCAAAACGAAGTCTTATTATTCTTCAATAATAATGCTCAACTTGCTAATTTTATTAACTTCTCTGAAAAAAAACATCTTTAAAACGTTGTGTAATTTAAAAAAAAATCATACTCAAGCCTTATTTTTCTAAGCTGTCTATTCAATATAATTTAAAAAAAAGTTTTGGAAAAGCTTCATCGGGGGTCAAGGACATTTGAACCAATTTGTGGATCACGTCTTAGTAGCCCATTCGGACGATGCTTATATTTACAAGATTACAAAGATGTAAACCTGCAAATATCACAATAGACAATTCCTTCAATGTACCTTCTTTCTTATATTTTAAAGAAATGGGAAAGTTTTAATATATTAATAGATTTTTTGTCACCACGTCTCACTGCCCGTTCAGGCTATACGCACGTGAACAAAACGCTAGTGTGTTAATGACGAGGAGGGTTAAATTCAGAGGAAGTGTACCCGTATTGTGTTTAGGCAGAGTGGAAAACTATTTATTAAAAAATTACCTTCACTACATCCAACCGCGATTCGAAATCTTATATCTCACGTCACAGGCAGTTCAATCCATCCCAATTAGTGCTACGCTTTAGACCATTCAACCATAGAAATGGCTTACAATTTACGAACAAGAATGATAATTATGGCGATTATTAATGACAGCGAGAAAACGAAACACACAGGCAACACGGCGCAAGCCTGCAAATACTTGAACTACTTTTTTAGTTATAATATATGGTACTATTATCTTTCACTATGGTTTCAAACACAGGGCCTATAAAGGCCTTTCCTCCATATAAAGAGGTAGACTTTTATAAAAACTACTTGCTTTCTCCTTTTTNTAGTATAATCATACTCAGGCGTGTAAACTTTGTTATAGGATATATATATTCAATGGTTTTGAAAACTTTTTTTTTTGTATGGAAGGGTACAGTTAGCGAATACAATTTTAAATCAGGTTGGTTTGGAAGGCTTTTTGAAAATTGGATACCTTAGGAAGCTATTTTGTATTTATTTTTTAACAGTAATTAAAGTAAAAGTCCAGCCTTCTCCAACCAAGTTTTTTTTTCTCTTGAATTTATGTGTGTTCCAAGTGTGCTACGAACGGGCAAACCGAAACTTATATTATTTAAAGGACACATCAAATGAAGGATGCAAAAAAACAAAAAAAAACACACACACAGAGATAATGCATCTAAAGCATTCTTTGGACTTTGAGCCAAGCGACTTTATTTCTTAAACCATAGCCTAAGATCTACACACACAATAATTTTTTTATATATAACTATAAAAGGGACGAAGCCGGGGCAGCTAAGTGATGGTTTACACATTGACTCATTTTAAAGGTTTAAATCTGGTACGGGTATTAATTTTCTGTTCGAGGGTCAATGGGGGGAGGCATATCCCGTCGTTTCACCCCTCTCCCAGGCCACACCGTGGGTATAAAGAGAGACGTGTAAGGAGTGAAAAAACTGAGTTTAAAAAGAAACACGTTCTTACAAAATTGTAAGTTATAAATTAGGTTTGCTTTCTGAAGATTAAACTTTTAGCTGGTATTTTGTATTAATTTTATAGCTACCACAGGGGGATCAACTGACCCTTTATCTCACCTCTCTCACACACATTACATACACACATACATACATACATACACATACACACACACTCACACACACTCAAACACACTCAAACACACCCACCCATTACACCTTGCCTGTCCAGGATAAGCGGATATAAATCAACTGAAAATTTAAAGCAATTAAATATTTAGAGATGAAATAGGATAAGAAATCAATAGCCGCATCATGATTTAAATTAACCCTTTTTGAAGAGGCTGGAAAACTTAGTTTAAGGGGGCAGCCTACCGGACCACTGGGACGCTTTACAGACATACTTAAGTCCCGTATTATTAAAGGAGTGGTTTGTTATTTCAACATATGGTTCACGCCAAAATGGAGGAAAAGTATCATTATTTCCATACAGGATTAAAATCCTTAAGTTTTAAATTTTATAATTAAAAATTACCATACAAATTAAGTTAAATTAACTCCTTCTCAGCATCGTCTCACAGAAAATTAACATTTTCTAGTTTAAAGTAAATGGTTAGAAATTTAACTTTGCTTAAGGGCCATGGTTTTAAAAAACAAACAGCAAAGGCGGCCAGAATCATCTGTATCGAAATGATCCCCGTAAGACATCGTAGCCACAATCACACTCTGTACAAAACAGACGACTGGCCGCTGGCCGCGTGTACGTCGCTCGTGCCCTCGGCGGTCGCTAAATGCGCGCACTCTCCATGGTTACTTTAGGCCGCAGTGGCCGCTGCGACCTGGCCGCCGCGGCCAGGTCACTAAGTGCGCGCCCAGCCTAAAGGCTAGAGAATAGTCAAGTAGAAATTTATAAATGCCAGAACCAAGTGGATTTATAACGTTACTGGACGTAGCTGAAGTAGGAGAACAAATGGAGGAGGAAAATACAAATAACATTACAATTTATGTTGTGATCCCTTAATAACAAATTACATCATTCGATTCACAAAGATTCATTCTAAGCTCCTACACCAGTTACGTTCTATTTACCGGGCATTTATCTCTTAATTATTAATCTACATAAATGTTTTTTTCTTACTTTCAGAGTGAGAAATATCATCCCTTCAACTATATCTACAAGTCTATATACGTATGGGATCATAGAAAATAGTTTTGTATTCATTCTAGTAAACACCAAACTCATGTACTGTAGGTTTTATCAATATTTAACCAAAGAGCCACACCCGATTGGCACTATCTGTGCTATCTAGGCAGCCTCCTTGATTCCTTATATTTAATTTACAACCCGAGGCCTTAAATGTTGTTGCAGCTGGTGAACAAGACCTAGCTATCATGTTTCCCAGTAGCTACGTTAATACCGCTATTAAGTTAATACTACCTACCTTTAAACTGGTCTCTAACTTCACTGAAGTATCCCTGGAGTTACAAACCTCTACCAACTTACTTTTCATGGCTCTGTAAAACCTACCTACTTCCTATCTCCTGAATCCTTGTTCACGAAACTCCGCTGTTGTATGCGAGCAGCACAAATTTAACCAACCGTCACCGATTAACCATGATTACTGGTCACAGGTTCATACATATATATATTATAAATATTTATAATAGCATGGTAACCAGTTTCTTTGGATCAAAATGAATAAATGTTTAGCTATGGTTGATGCAGTTAATGGGGTTACTTAATTAGTTCAAATGTTGCACTTAGGTTAAATATTTACAAAAACTTTAACAGTACACGATTTTATTTGGAATATTACACCTTGAAAAGTTCAAAAATTCACATATTTTGGTTGATTATTAAGATCTAAATGCTTGGGAAACAAAAGGTAAATGGTATAGGAGCGTATAATGGATCATTTTGAATCGAATGATATAATTTAATGGTGGGGAGGGGGTAGGGAGGGGCAGTCACATGCACAAATTATATTACCATTTGTATTTTACCCCTACCTTGTTTGATTTCTTATGCCGGACAGATCCACCCAGGAACTTTATAAATTCACTTGGTTTCTGGCATTTATGAATCTCCGCTCAACTATTATAGCTCCTTAAGTTGCTAGATTTGATAACATTTTGAACACATTTCTCTGTTTATCCTCAGAACTTGCTTACTCTATGGCATTAGAAGCTCGAAAGTTTATTGGTGCACCTACAAAAGTACGCCGCCTATCCTCATCTTGAGCTAATTCTATCCAGTCCACCTCATTACATTATATCTCTTTCACGTCCATTCTAACGCTATCCTCCCATCTGCGCCTGGGTCTTACCAATGGTTTCTTCCCATTCGGCTTACCAGTCAAAACCCTGAACACGGTTCTAGATTCTTTCATTCACGCTGCATGTCTTGTGATGAGTACAGGGTATGTAACTCATCATTATATAGCATCCTACACTCCCCAGTATCATCACTCCTTTTTGGACCAAATATCATCCTAAGCACCTATTTTTCGAACATCTTACATTTATTTTCGTCATTTAAAGTAAGCTACCAGATTTCACACCCATAGAGAACAACCAATAAAATTATTGTCTTGTGTATTCTTAATTTTTTACATTCCTTGAGAGCAGGCGAGATATCAACAAATTGTTGACCGAAAATTAGCATGCATCCTACTGTCAGAACAGAAACATATATTTTAATAACGCAAAAAATTCACCTGTACCTGGACATTTTTTATACTAGCATTGGTGATCACACAATATAAGTTTCATGATCGCAAAACATTGGATTGCTGGTCATAAAGGGATTAATGTTCGTAACTCAAACGGGTGCATTAGGTGTTGTTTTCCACAGTGTTTTTTTTTTTTCATGTTTAACTGTGTTTGTATGATTTTATATGAACGACTTTCCTCATACTGTCCTTATAATAATCTAAGGTTAACTATTATCATAAAATATTTGACACAATCAAAAGCACCCCTATTCAGTTGCTTTTTTTTTATATATAGATCTATGATTAATACAAAAATCTTTTATGTACAGTACATTAACTATATATGTATGAAACGCTGTTTTGTTGCCAAACTATTTTTATGTAGAATTTCTAGCTTGATAAGAAAAGTTTTTATGTTAAATCCGATTGACAAAAAATAAAATAAGATTTTGAGGGAAAATAACTTTTGACCCAAAAAGTATAGCCCGATTAATTCCGAATTTTATGAAACAAATTTCTAGATAGACTAGTAATGACGAATTTCATGAACCTATCAACGATGAAAAAGTCGAAATAAAAACCACATATTTGAAATGATTGGGCCGGTCATAAAAAGCCAAAAGAATCTTTTTGAAGTAAAAGCACCCAAATATTATGTTTTGTATTATATATATATATATATATATAGGCTATAGGTATATGTATACATATAAACTAAATGTTCTGATGTTTGCTAGAAAAGACTAAAAATAATAACATATAAATAACTGTGACGTCAATAATCAATTTCAATTGGGATCTATTTTGACTAGATGAAACGAATACAAAAATATTTGAGTCAGTTGCTATTTGCGACCTGTAGGGAGAGTGATTACGTACATACGTAGACCTACATGTTTAGACACCAATGAACAATGGCATAGGGAAAACTTATTTTACGTTTTTGTACATTAAGATGAAGTTTAATCGAATCGAAGCTGTACATACATGTAGATCTCAGTTTTTTTTTCTCATAAAATATAGATTTCTATATGAGCTTCAAGATAAACTTGACCAGATAAATTAGTTTTATTTAAACACATTAGCAAGATTATACTGAGTGAGAATATACCACATATAGCCGCGCCGAAGCGTAGTGCTATCCGTATGTAGTGCAGAATAAAACAACGTAATTTGACTTTTACGAGCTCTAATAGTAAACAATATATGAGCTCATTTTTGTTTGGAAATCATAATATTATAATCACAATTGTCTTCAAATTGTGTTTGTAATAATATTATTATGTGAATCATATTCCCTTTCTTTATGGTTGATATTTTCCCTTCCATTTAGTAGAATACCACCTTAGCTCTCCATCTACTGAGCTAAGGGTACCGGGTTTGATTCCTGGCATGGACGAAAAATTAATCATTGGTGAATGTGGGTTAACCCTTTCACACTGATGAAATAACGACCGGTGACTGGATGTTGTGCCTGTCCTAGTCTAAATATAGATTATAAGGCATATACATCTACGACAGACCTAGCCAGCCGGTAGTGGAAAATATATGGCTTAGTATAAAAACTGACCCAGGCCATAGGCTGGTAACATTAATGGATGTAAAGTAAATTTCGTAGAATATTCATAGTTGGTTTCCAGCTTAAAATCTATCCATTTAGCTAACAGGACGAAATAAATGCAGTTTAACTTCCATGGTATGTCTTACGTATATTACACACGTGATCAGATCTACTACTAATTTAAATGTGAAGCAGTGTGAACAGGGTACCACAAGTTTCTCACTAATGAAGTCAATAGAATAAATTGTGATGTTTATCAGAACTTTATGAATACTTTTTGATGCCGAAGTTTTATACGTTTTAGGATGAAAATAAACCTTGATTCATGAGGTAATTAGCATCCACAGCAGGAAATGGTGTTTCTACGCATACCTCAAGCTCGAATCTAAAAAAAAAAATGATTTGGAATGGGAGGGTTTGAAATCTCACGCAAAAATAAAATTAAGGCATAAAAAAAATATTCTGAAACTTTGGATCATTACCATATCATTCGTCGAATGGATTAGTTATACTATATATAATATTATATATATTACAGTAATCTCAATCTTTTAAAATATGAATTATGTATCCTACCCATTTATTATGCTTTTTTTTACTTCATCTTACTATTCTTTTGATATATTTTCATTTTAATAACTAAGGATGATTAATAAGGATAAAAAAGCTAGTCGTTAGAAGGAATGTATCAGAATTTGCATGGAGGGAGGGTAAGACATAACGTATTTAATAAAACACCTTTAGTACAGCCAACATGCTTTTGAAACCCAACCTTTTCATCACCATAAATCCAAACTAGACAAGACTTACATTTAATCTGCGCGTCCAACGATGCATAGAATATGTTCTTTAAAATATCTCTTAAAGTTACATAGTCTATTTTAAATGGCCAGATAACTAGAGCCATTGTTTTGTTCATCTTATGAACTGTATTTAATTTAATTACTAAATAAAACAATTTAGTGACACACTTATTTCTAATATAAAACAGATACAGATGAACTTCCACTCTATTGTCACTAGTATAACTGTGCTGCTTGTCTACCCGTCCAACTTATAAAACGCGATTGAGTTATCTTAAATAAGGTTCTTCGCCTGTTTATTAAGGTGATATAAAACCAAATTTTTCTTCAGTAGAAACTTTTCCTCTGCACCTAAAAAGTTTATCATCAAATGCTAATATGCTAATGACAGATATTTAAGAACTATTGAGATTACTATGTGTAGAAAATTAAACTATATGTTTCTACTAAAGCAATAGGCTTATTGGATTCGTTTGGCCGAAAAACTCTTTGCTATGCAAACTGTAAAATACTGACCTTTTCTCGCGCCACCTTCCACCCCACCTTAAACAAAAAACCACAAAAGTTTTAAACTCCATTGGAATTCATTACAAGCCCCTAGCTTTGTACAAGTAAGAAAGTTGACTTAGATGATTTTTCCCATGAGTACGTGTAAAAATTGGAGTACAGGAGTGATCTACATGTCTATATGATATAATTTTACTACCAATATGTTACCTTAAGGGATGCAAATAAAATAATTGATTAGTTGTATATTACTGAAAAATAACGATAAGTATAGCAGATCACGCAATAGTAAGGTATAAAATATTATTCCTTAGGTTAGTTTATAATGAAAGTTTGTTATTTAGAACTGTAGACTAGATTATTTTATTCCTCCCCACGGCAAAGTACTAATTAAATGGATGGTATACTCCTGTACAAACAAAGTTTTCAACTCACTAGAATAAAAAAAAAAGAAGAAACGAAAATAAAACTAAAACTGTACAAACCCAACCGAAACTGTATAGTAACCTCGAGGGGGTTGATTTAATGACGTGACTACAAAAGTATCATCATTAACTGACGAGCCTTTCATACCATGTTTGCCAAACTAAATTTTAATATTTGAAAATAGGAGTAGATTCCTTTTTAAATCAGCAGATGATGTTAATCTGTTGAGTACATAAAATGCGTGGAAAAGCTTTCTGAAAAGCTACAAGCTTACAAGCTTAATTTATTGGACTGTAAACAGAAAATACTTCAAGTTGATGTAATGCAAATCATTAGACAGTGGTGTTAACCCTTACGCACTGAACCATAATTTAGGATTGCCACACGAATTAAGGAGGCTCCTACATGATCGTCGTGATTTAATTCAAAATTAAAAACTATGTCTTTAAATAATAAAAGCTGCGTAATCTTATTATGACAAAACCCGCCTCGGGAGCGTAGTTAGCTGACGCGCTAGCTTCGTGTTGAACAAGGCTGCAAAGGACGGGGAGATCGAGGTTCGAATCTCGGTCGGGTGAACTAGGGGTGATTTTTCCTAGAGGGGTTTTCACTCTTCCTCCACACACATGTAGGTTCACTTCCTCTAAATTCAACCTTTCCAATTCCTAACCCATTAGCGTAATTAGTATTTAATCATATAACTCAAACGGGTAGTAAGACGCTGTGCTGTGATTTAATTTAATTTATAATGACAGAATACGACCAATTTAATTTTACTCTCATCACTGGTCACATGATCTAACGCTTCACTCTAGTGTAAGATTGGATTGCCGGTGACTGGGAGATCAGGATTTGAATTCTGGCTGGGTGTACTGATGGTGTATTTTCTTCAAGGGTTTCACAATCTCCCTTCACGCAAATAATGGTATATTTTCTCTCAAATTATACCTTCCTAATCCCTATCTAAGAGTCTAATTAATGTATGCATATAACTCGAATGGATACTAAAATATTGCGATTGCTTTTGTTTTTTTAATCTCGCACATTTTGAGCATTTTGTCTTTTCCAATAAAGCTTAAACCCGCCGTATGATACTCTCGCATTAAACTAGACTGCCGATGACGGGGATATCGAGGTTTGAATCGAGTGTGCTGAGGATTTTTACAAAATGGTTTTCCACTCTTCCTCCACGCAAATGTTGGTAGATTACCTCTAACCCATTAGAATAATTATCTCATATGAGTGTAGCCTGAACAGGGAGTGAAGGCCGATACACAAAGTGCTATGCCGTCCCGTGCTATGACTTTGTCAGTTTGGTTTCACACTCATTGCTAAGCTAAGCTAAGCTAAGCTAAGCTAAGCCAAGCCATGGTCCCTCTTTTCCCTCCTGAATTCAGTGTTGTTTCTTTCTAGTCTGCTCCAGTGAAGTTTAGTTATGATGGCGTTCTACAAAATGTATGTTTGAGTTCAGGTGATGGTACGGAGGAAGAGAAGATGCTGCTGTTAGCAATTGTTTTGGAAGCTGAAGAAAATTTAGGACGTGGAAGTTTGACTTGTTCAACTAACGCTTCTATTTTAATGTAACATTGATCAAATATAAAAGCTAAATAGAATATTATTTAAATACACGTGAAACAAACTGAGAACAAAACTTAAATACCTCTTTTGTTATTTTTACCAAACCAGCACTGCGTCTGTTAAACACGTAGCCCGAGCTACGTTATGCGCATGCGCAACGTAAGATGGCTCAAGATGGGAGATGGAAAAATTGGTCGGCCAGCAATCGGAAAAAAACATAGCGCGGCGTAGCACTGAATAGCTTAGCTTTCTGTGTGTACCGGCCTTAAGACGCAGTGATAAAAAAAAGTGTTAGGGATGAGGAAAGCTTAATTTAAAGGAAGTGTACCTGAATTTACCTAGAAAGAAAGAGAGAGAGTGATCAATCAGCTGCCGACTCCTGATGCAGATATTAAAGCTCTCCCCACTCCCCTCCATCCTTCTCAATAGAATTACGCAGGTTCTGGATGATCCTTAGTAAGAACTAAACACCCACATGTGTGCTCTCATAGTTTAGGGTAGGGATTACCAACATTTTTCGTTTGGAGGAACCCTTAAATAGGTACCGAGTTCGATCCCTGGTGCTTCCATATTTCCTGTGAAGCAGTGGATCTGGAATGGGGTCAAATTTGGCCTCGTGAGGACAAATGAAGAGATGCTTTAACGGAAAAGTAGTAGTTCTGGTCTAGAAAACTGAGATCAACGGATAGTGGGTTTGTTTTTGTGACCAAATGATACCCTCTAGCCGCAAAAGTTGGCACTATCAACGTTAAAAGACGGCGGCCACTCGGTCGGTATGGCTTGTTTGCGGGTCGATGTCATGGAGTTATTATATATTATAAAATTTGAAAAAAAAAGAAGAATAAAGCAGCAGAATTAAATAAAATGGACATAACTATTTTTAAAATATGTGTATGAGGAACGTAAGATAAAATACGTATTTTTAAAAACATTTATAAACGTATCTCAAAAGATTCTGATGAGAGGCCAATAAAATTTAACGATTAATATAACATTGAAAAATATAGATATGTTTAATTTTTTTGGTCCCATTTTCTTATTTAATCATTAGTTTTTCTTTCATCATAACACTTTCAATATAGGTTTTTTAGCTTGAGGAAAAAAAGTTATAGATTATCTTCATGTTTCATACAATACTCATCTTAATCTTTCAAATAAAGTCATTACAAGCTTTTCAACTAAAATACTTGATTAATTAAAGATACTTGTGAAATTATTCACAATTAAGGTTTTTTCTAAGCCATTTGTAAAATTAACGATATTCACGAGTCCCCCCTCCCCCTTGTAGGTGCATAGATAATACTATTTAACACTTTACACTTAAACTATTTAACTAGAATTAAATACAGTTCAGTAATCGTTCACTACAGGACACTTCTTATGTCCACCACTTTAAAATTTTTGACAAACTTCTTTTTGTGACCATAGAGGGGTGATCTGAAAAGCTGGCACCAATTTTAAATAAACGTGCATTTATATGGCGTACACCCTCTTAACAAATTAGTAAGACCACTAAAACTACATTTTACCTCCACTAGACAAGAAGTTATATATATATTTATGAATACAAAGTGTCCCCAACTTCTACTATCAAACTGCACTACCGCATTCATTGACTCAAAATAAGCTAAAAAACTTACTACTGGGACTATTAAGTTTGTTTAGTAAAACAATTGTTCCCAATTTGTTTTCATTCCTTCGTAAGCCTCATTAAAAAAAATATTACAGATGCTGTACCTCAAAAAGGGAGCGTTCTTTGACCTATGTTCACTAACCCTGCTTGTACGAGATGAACGCTCTGTGCTGCTATTCCCAAGCCCGGATAAAAGGGGAGGGTTGTTGGAGGACTATCAACCCCAAAGTAAAACACCAAAAGTTTTCAAATCTTAAAAGCAACCTAGAAACAAGCCAGAGAAAAATTATAATGGACAACGTGCCCTAAAATAATAAGGATTTGGAGCTTATAATATTCAGAGCATAATTTGCAGACCACGAGATACCAACCTAGTAGTCTTATAAGTACAGAGGTACGAAATTGACGTGACAGTTCTGCAAGAAATCATATGGCTGGAAGAAAGCACATGGCATAAAGATCAATTCGTAATATTCTACTACGAGAATGCAACTCTAGGCAGACATGAGTTTATTGAAAGTGACAGATTGATTCAATTGGTGAAGGAATTCAAGGCGGTAGACAAGAGGATATCATACATCACGTTGAATAAGTCTTGAGGAATATCACTTTCATAAGCGTTCATGCACCGAATGAAGTTACTGAAGATGACGAAAAGGAGAAAAAAAAATAGTTTTATGAAATGACTGCTAGAAGAATGGGAGACGGCGGTGATAATGCCCTTACATATGAGGAGTATTACAATTATTATTGATTGTAATACTTGTAGTTACAAGGATATATCGCTCTGTTAAATATTAATTAAAAGTTAGATCACTTTTACATCCATTAATGTTTCCAGCCTATGGCCTGGGTCAGTTTTTTATTCAAGCCATATATTTTCCCATTACTTGCTGGCTAGTCGTAGCTTAATATGTCTTATAATCTAATTTAAGACTAGGACAGGCACAACATCCAGTCCCCGGCCGTTAATTCATCAATGTGAAAGGGTAAATACACATTTCACCAACTAAATTTTTCTCGGCCATGCCGGGAATAGAATCTGGGACCCTTAGTTTTGTAGACAGACATGTCACCGACTGATCTAAGGATTCGGACAAGTTATATCACTAATCATCTTTAAAAAAATCTGAAACCTTATGTTGACACTTGGATTAGAGAATCCTAGGCAGGGCTTACTTAATTATGAGAATTAATTTAAATTATTTTAATAACTTTAATGAATAAACCTCAAGTGTTGAGACACGTTAAAAACGTCCAAAATTCTCACGTTATTTCAAGAAGAGGTTTCATATGTTTAAAAATGGAGCTGAAAGATAACATTTCCTTATTGGATGAGAAATCTTACATTTAAAGTTTTATGCTTTACAAAAATAATAATCAACCGGTGAGACTAGCTTACTTTCAAAGACGTTTCCCGCGAAAATTTTGACGCTCCAAAAGCAACCTAAATGGGTGTAAACATAGAATTAGCCTCCCATAAACAAATAGTCATTTTTTAAAAACATAAGATAATTGAGTATTGTTTTAGTGGTTTTGAAATTTTATTAATGTCATGCCCATAAGAAATTCTGCAGTGTGAGTATATTACCCTTAAACTAGGCTACACCCTTAATTTATTTCGCTATAGTTTATTTATTTAATATAAATGTAAATATTACCGGGAACCTTCATTTTATGTTGAAAATTTATAAAATGAGGTTTGTGGTTAATCTAGTATATAATAGAAATAATTATTTTAATTTCATAAAGAGGATCTATTAATAATTAATAATTTATTTGCTAAAAATAATATTGAATATATTAAGTCTTATTGTTAATTATAAATATAATAGAAATAGGCTTTATATAGTGGGAAAATAATTGATAATAATATGTAAACATATATTAATACAGATTTTAGTATACATAATTATAATCATATATATAATTATTCAAGTTTCTAAATATATATACACATACATACACAGACAAGTGTATATACACATATATTACATAAACAAATACATATATAGCTATAGTTTGCCACTTATTTTTCACAAAACTGCAGGTAAAATTACTTTAAATTCTAATTAATTCATCCTTCCTCATAAGTGTAAATATTCGGGTAGTCCGGATGGGTGGTAAGACGCGAGGCATACAAAAAGATTCTCAAATTGATGCCGGACTTTATTTTGTGGGAAAGGAAAAATGCATATATGTGTTTGTTATTCATATATTTGAACTCTAGCGTATTTATTATTATATAACCCGCCTTAAGCGCCAGTCGTGTTGAGCTAGACCGCCGAGGACGGGGAGATCGAGGTTCGAATCTCGGTCGGGTGAACTGAGGTTTTTTCCTAAATGGTTTTCCACTCTCCCTCCACGCAAATGCGGGTTCACTTCCTCTAAATTCAACCTTCCCAATTCCTAATCCATTAGTGTAATTAGTACTTAAGCGTATAACCCGAACGGGTAGTAAGACGTGGTGCTAAAAAATTTTTTTATTATATATAAAAAAGTTTCCTGAATAATAAATTCCCCCCTAGGACTTGTCAAGTGTGTGTTGTGCGGTTTATTTACGAAACTGTTGCAGAGCAGTTTCAATGTTGCTGCGGCATAGTGACTAACTTTTAATTGAGTTGAGACTTTGTATAAATATTGAATGGTGACGACTGCTGGTCTGGAATCTGTCAGAAAGTGCTGACGTTTCTCACATGAAACTCGCTCGTATGACTGCGACCATGTAAGATTTGTTCTAGCAGTTTGCCAAGGGGCTGAATGATGAATGAATCAATAATATCGCTCTGAGAATATTATACTCAGGTTATCTCAATTTAAATAAAAATAATAACCGTCAATGTTTTATGTATTTATTTTTTAAAACCACAACCGTGCAGTTATATTATATCTAATTTATTTGAGGTATTTAACATGCACTTTACGAACAGACTGATTATATCGGCACACGACTTGTAAACTGACTTAAATCAAGAACACTCACAACACCCAGCCCCTAAGCCGTTAATTCATCCCTGTAAAAGGAGAAATCCACATTCCATAAACGATACATTTTTCGGCCGAGCCGGGAATTGAGCCCATGATCCTTATCAAAGCAAACAGACACGTTACCAACTAAGCCAAAGTGTCGGTAATTTATATTATAGCCCGAGTCAGTGGTATAACGGTCTGAAGGTGTCAATCTCGTAGTAGACTGAAATGCCGACGGAGATCGGGGTTCAAATCTCGCTCGCGTATGCTGAGGCTTATTTCCTATAAATTGTTTTCCAATGTCCCTTCATGTGTATGTGGGTATAAATTATCTAAATTATACCTGTCCTATCTATGATTCATTCGAGTAATAAGTACTGTACATTAGCGTACAACTCTAACAGACAGTAGGAGCTGGTGACAAAAATAATATATTATTGTTGTTGTTGTTACGGTAAGTGTAGCCAACTTTTAGTTCAATATTATATTTCCTCCAGAATATGCCATGTGTCATGGAAATATTCAGAGTTTTTGTGTGTGTGTGTGTGCTAGTGGTTTTACTTTTGTTTGTGAATTAATGTACAAAATCCTATCATACTTGCTGATTACAACTAAAATTATATTTAAGTTACTTTATTTGATGAATATATTTTCTATGAATGGTTGTAATTAAGTATGGTAATAATAGAGCGCCGTAGATCCTGAACTAATTTTCAGCTATTTAATGTTTCTAATATGAAGAAAGAGGTTAAGCTCTGTGTAGTTGAAAAATGTGAAAACACTATATGGATAGAAGTTTGTAAACCAACATGTTTATAGCGATTACGAGGGTGTGGAACCAGCAGAAATACTTAACCTAACTTAAGCCTATCCATACCCTGGTGAACGTTAGAATAATTCTCCTTTCGAGAAAATACCCGTGCTACCAGCCGGAAATCGAACCCGGGACCCCTAAGATAGTAGCCATGTGCGACAACCACTATACCACGTGGCTGATTAACCAACATATTGAAACGAGGAACACAGTCAAAGAATAATCCCTGGGTTTCCAAAGTTAGAGTCAAGCTTGTGTGGTTCTTAGACGAGTAACTTCTGAACCAAGAAATAAATAATTTTTCCATCTGGTCATAAAGTTCAACTTCATCACGGAACATAGAGCTATTCTACCTATAGTGAGCCGCATTGGTGATCACATGGTCTAAATATCAGGCTCATATAGTCTAGTCTACCGTTGACAAGTAGATCCGGTTGTACTTAGGGTGCTTTTCCCTAAATTGTTTCTCACTCTTACTCCATGAAAAAGTGGGTACATAATTTTAAATTATACCTTTTTATCCCTCATTAGCGTTATTAAAATGCATATTTCCTTTATGGGTAGTAATACGTGGGGAAAACCAATTCTAAAGGGCGAAGGTTAGTGTTTGAATCCCATCTGGATGTATTGAAGTGGTTGTCCACTCTCTTTCCATAAAAAAAAACTGCAGGTAAAATTGATCTAAATTATATCCCTGCCTCGTTAGGGTGAATAATAGGGTAGCCCAGATGGGTAGTAAGACGCGGGGCATAAAAAAAGTCTCAAATTGATGCGGGACCTCGCTTCGTGGAATAGGGAACAAGTATTCACAAGGTTGTCATTACATTTTTGACTGTCTTCGAATGCGAAACAAAATTTTGTTTGTTTCTCTGTGAACATGCTGTACCTCGTCTCTTGTAATTCCCCCCCC
>CABFWB010000319.1:89672-160912 GCA_902151455.1 Timema bartmani
CAAACCGAACTAGAAGGGGCTCGGAGAGTTACAAGACAACAACAACCGGCCTTGTAATTTCAGTTGACAAGTGGGCCGGAAGATGTTCTCCAAGACTCTTGCCCCATTAAACCGTTGTGTCTTGGTGCCCCATAATCATATTCTTTGCTGCTTTCTCTCTCCCCCCCCTCTCTCTTTCACATACATTCAAACAATGACACGTGCTGACTATTGTGCGTGATGTTCCGCCATCTCGGAAAAGGAAGTGAGTCTGGGGACGGTTATTATTAATAAGTGGTGATGAAAGAACTAAGATGAAATGAGGCTTACAGTTGGATCAATTACATAGTGTAAACTCTGAGGATAAAAATAATACAACTAATAATATACTAATAGTATATTAAAAAATAAATGTGCAAACATATTTTCTTGATGTCAAAATTATTTAAAATTGAGCCTCAGGGAATGTCTATCTCTATATATTTTGATTGCCATTATTCGTAGTAAATTGATGTTTGGTTTTAATTTCAAGCTATTATTAAAAAATATAGTGTTTTTCAATCTACAATAATTTCCCAAACTGTTAATTGCTGTTTTTATACGCATTACATACTATTTGTCTTACCTCCTCCTCTTAAAATTAAAATGTGTCTACATGATGCTCCAAAAATATAAATAACAAATAGTTAAACCAAAAAAACAGATAACTAATAGTAAAAATAATAATCTTTTAGAATATAATATCTTAGATCTACACGTTTCTGTGGCCGCATGGTCTAAACCAAGGCGTCACTCTCGCAATATACTAGACTGTCGTTGACAGGAGGATCGGGGTTCAAATTCCGGTCGGCTGTACTGAGGGTGGTTTTTACTAAATGGATTTAAATTCTTCTTCCTCGCAAATGTGGGTACACTTAATCTAGATTCAACCTTATTAATCACTAGCACATTAGCGTAACTAGTACATGTGAGTATAGCCCGGAAGAGTAGTAAGACGTGGTCCTAAAATATCTTGGATGAAATAATAATAATAATAATATTATTATTATATAAAAACGACTCATATTACGAAGATAAGGTAGCGTCGAAATTTGTGTAGGGTTGGAGCCTGGAGGTCTTGGCTTCCACTTAGATTTTTCCTTCTCTTTTCCAGGTGAAGGCTAGTACACTTACTTTAAATTCACCCTCCTCATCCTGTACTTAGTTTAGTTGGTCTAACTTGCGGATAATTCAAACGGGCGGTATGCCGCATGGTACTAAAGAAGAAAAAAGGTCAATGAGGTTAATTCTACTAGCCAGTAAGCGCCGTAAGATATCTTTATCAGCAACCCGCTCAATATTTCAGTGTGTTGTATTGCGTTCTCAGGGTCTCAAGGGGGACGAAACTTGCAGATGGTTGAATTTTACGGTTGCCATCTTTGAAGTCAATAGTCCTCAGGTGTATAGAGTAGCTGGTAGTGGAATAGAGGCGCCTGCCTAGCTCATATATCCAACACTTAGATAACTGGGGTTCAATGCCAACTGGATTCAATGAAATTATTAATTTAGGATTGAATTATTTTAAACAGGAATTTAATACCACTCAATACACTTTAGTGGCTTCAGTCTTGTGTTAGACTGGCCTGCTGATGACGGGTAGATCGGGGTTCGGATCCCGGTTGGGTCTACTGAGCAACTATCACATATGTATATAACCTGAACAGGTAGTAAGACATGGCGACAAAATAATTTATAAAAAATAAAATTATGCCTTTAGGCTCTACATCATTAGCTTTTCAGGTCTAACCAACGGGAAGTGTCATTCTTCTTTTAACCTCATATTAGAATGTGTTAAAAACACATTTAAAAAATTTTATTACCTTCATAAAATCCTCCCTTCAACTTTTCATAATGATGTGTATGATACATATAGTTTCTTTGTTTCGAAGTGTGAAAAGGTAATATTATAATTGATGGGATAAAAATGTAAGACTAGGAAGGTCATTTTTGATTCCCGACAAAGTAAAACAAAAACGTATCTGGAAATAAACAACTACCTTCATGACATTCAATATTACAGTAATCTTTAATATTAAAAACTAAACATTGTATTATATATGTTATTGGAGCTACGCGTACAACAGAAGTACAGAATGTATTGTTTTTTATGTGCCAAAAATAAACCTTATAGCCTATTCTCTTACTTTTCCAGTTTATCAAGCTCATAAATTGTCACCCGATTAATACACTTAAAAAATTGAATCTTGACTTATGTATTCCATAGATTCCTCTGTTCAAATTCAAACAAAATGTATTAGGAGGGGTTATTTCTACAGTTTATTTCCCACCATCCCTACAGGTATATAAAGGTGTGAAACAAACGATAGAAATAATCACTATATAATTATTCATTTATATACATAATATTATATATGTATGTGTAGACAAATGTAAACAAGGCTGTCAAGTTGGCTGTAAGCTGAATCTAATTTTGGTCTAGTGGACATTGTTTATAATGTTCAGTACATGTAAACAAGGTTATTAAGTTGGCAGCAAGATGGTCGCTGTTTAGATGTAATTGTAGATACGGAATATTTATATATATATAACTATCAGCCTTCTTCACACACACACACACACACACACATTTTCATAGTGTCTTTTAGAAAATACAATCTTTTTTAGGTTAACAGAGAGCACATTTTACCGTATTATTGTTGTTATTTTATAGATGTTGATGAAATTAATCAAAAGTGACAGCTACAGATAACATGAATTAAAGTATGCATACGTAAAATTAGATCTATTGTCTTTTCTAGACTTCAGATAAAGGCCTTCTTATGAAAATTTAGCTGTATATATACATCCTTCTTTACAATAACTAAGCAGACACACATATATGTATGTATATGTGTGTGTGTGTGTGTATGAACGTAAATAAGGCTGTTAGGCTGGCAGCAAGCTAGGTCTAGTTATCATTGTTAACCTGCAAGTGAATAATACAGAGTTTGGCAAGAACAACTCGTGGCCTGTCCTTTATTTTTTTTATGTTTTCCAGTCTAGTGGTGCATGCGTGGGTTGAGAGATTGGGAACGGGTGAAGGGGGGTAAAGGGGAGCAGGAAAGGAAAGGTCGTGCTACCGAGTCAATGGTTCGGAAGAACAAGAAATAACTATCTTGTTGCAGTTCTAAGAGAGCGCGCGCGCGCGCACACACACACACACACACACACAGAATTAAGAAAACGTAGCCTCGAAAAGTTACACACGTAACATGGCGCCACCCTGGGGTCCTGTTTCAACTACGCAGTCCTAGTTCTGTCCTCCTTACTCTTTAATTTCCTCTGGGTTTTTGTTCGTTTCTTCCATCCCCCTCTATTTCCCTCTTCCTCGGTGACAGTTTCGTTTCCCCGCCCACTTGTCAGGGTAAATGGTCCTCTTTATATCATTGAAATATTTGTATCGCAAGCTTATACCTTTTAATGCTTATAGTTATATGTTTGTTCTAGAACACAGAATTTTTTTATAGCTTAGCTTGCTCACTTAATATCATATTTACTCGCATATAAAAAATCCTTTGTGATGATTTTTAATGATGAAAAGTCGAGGAGCGTCTTAATATTGCGTATCTAAATAAATACTACGTTACACCGTATAGACTTCCTCTCTTTTTTTAAATCTTAAACTAGAGACGTTTGCTAAAATAACTCGTAAGATTTGTAAAACTAAATAATATACGTTTATTCAGAAACATTCCACCAAAGAACACAATAATCAATTTCATTTTCAAAGACTTGAAAAAATAAATATTTACATTATATTTTTGCTTATAGCTCAGGATCTATTTGTTTTATAAAAATGTATTTTAAATAAAGGAGTTTTATATTCAATAGTACTACAAATTTACAAAGGTAAGTTATTTAGTATTTCAAATAGTTACGGAGATGTTATCACAATTTGAAATTTATGCTTATGTAATGTACTATTAAAGTAATTTTCATGGAAAAACGACAATCAATTTGTTTATAATAATATTATTACTATTATTATTATTAGCACCGCGTCTTACTACCCGTTCGGGTTATACGCACTTACGCTAATGTGCAATAGTAAGGTGATTGTGAGATGAAATGGAGGACCTACAGTTTAATATGGAATCCGAACCACGGTGGAGGCCTGGCATTCCTCACATTCACAAGTTGTGATTAATACACATCTTGTCAGAGGTGAAAGAAGGGTTTGGCAATCAGATAAATCTGTACCTGGGCCTAGGATTGAACCCCGGACCCTCAGAACAAAAGTCTGACACCTTATCCCTAGACCACCAGCTCACCGTTTATAATGTTAAACAACGCTTAGATACAAAATGTAATCAAAATTATTAGAGCGGACTTCGAAAAAATCGATTTTATCTCTGTTTACTCTTAGGGTTGGATATATAATTCCAAAAAAAAAAACGGGGAAACTTTAGATACCAAGTTTTGGCCCTAAAATTTCGGCGGTAAAATGGGTTCAGCTATAAGCCGAAATACAGACACACAGACAGCATCGTGAAAACAACTTCTAAGTTCCAGAAGGCCATGAAACGTCGATATTTATTAAAATCTCGAATTCGATTTATTTTATCGATCACAATACTTCTTTCTACGAGGGATCGAGAGAAATTAAAAATGAGTTGGAAATCAAATCATCAAATAATAATTGATATACATACAAAATACTTGAAAATATATAGTACAAGACCGTTATTTTGCAATGGCTTTTAAAAAAAATTATTATAAACTATTTACAGCTTTGATATAAATCTACCGTCTAATCTATAAGTCACCAGCCAGCGCTTAATCTTACAGGGGATGCACAGGTAAGGGTATGGGACGTAATCTTACCTGACGTCTCGGGATCGGATCATGGCTGGCTTCAATGTACTCGCTGATCATTCCAGATATGCGTGGGCGCTAAGACTCTTTTGTTTTATGTTCGGGTGCCAGGTACGCACGTCTCCTAACAACGTTTATGATTAAGTTATTGTTTAATATGAATAGATGTAAATATGAAATGAGAATTATATTTATTAGTAAGCTAATTTATTGAGATACTTAATTTGACATTTACAACGTTATGCTCAAACTAGATTGTTGTGCTTGTCGGAATGATTAAGTCACATCTGTTTAGATTGACTGCCTAAACGCTCTTTGGAGTGGTTAATGCACCTACTTACAGCTTGACTGCTAAAACGTGAGTGGAAGTACTTCATGGACCTATTTACACCTCGACTGCTAAAACGTGAGTGGAAGTACTTCATGGACCTACTAACACCTTGACTGCTAAAACGTGAGTGGAAGTACTTCATGAGACCTACTTACATCTTGACTGCTAAAACGTGAGTGGAAGTACTTCATGGACCTACTTATACCTTGACTGCTAAAACGTGAGTGGAAGTACTTCATGGACCTACTTACACCTTGACTGCTAGAATGTGAGTGCTCTTTCTGAGGTTACCCTGCCTCGCGGGATTTTATTATGACTCTGCGGGAATTTAGGACGGCCGCACCAATAAAAAGTCAGCCCTGGACACTTTTTTTTTAAATAAAAGAATTTTGTCAAGGTTTGCTATTTCCCTTTAAAACACTCAAGTGACCCGGTGGCTGAGGAAAGTATTTTTATCGGCCATTTCCTTTGACAATATCTGAGTTTTTTTTTGTCAGGGTAGTAAACTATCAACTAAAGATATACATCGTTCCCCTTTCCAGCGAGAAAGTGAAAGAAACAGGCCAAAATGGCTTAACCTGGGGACGAGAGCTTGGAGATGTTGCTAATAAATCTTTTATGTTACACTTAGTTTAAGGAATTAAGCTTTAAAGCTTTTAAAAGCTTAGTCAGACAAATCTGGTATTTCCTCTGTGCTCTCTCTCCTGGCGTTATAAAACCAACGGTAGTATTTCGTTTGACAGAGAAGTTGTATCCAACGGGAGGCAAATAATTTTCTCCCCCTTCTAACAATTAGGGAGGCTACCTATTTTATACAACGGGGACTTATTTGCGAGTAAATACGGTGGATCTTTTACTAATACTCCATCTTGCCCGCGTCGGTGTTCGCATAGCCTTAACAAGTAACTCTAATGTTGGACTGGATTGCCAGTGAGTGGGAGATTAGGAGGGGTTTGAAACCGGCTCTTCCTAAATGTTTTCCCACTCTACGTCCACACCAATGCGGGTACACTACATCCTAAAATTTTACCTTCCTCATCCATAGCATAGTAGCGTTCACTACCCACTTTGATGGCCGAATGGTCTAAGGCGTCACTCTCGTGTTGGACTTGACAGCCGATGACGGAGAGATCGGAGTTAGAATCTCGGTCGGGTGTACTGAGAGTTGTTTTACCTAAATTGTTTCCCACTATCTCTCCACGCAAATTTGGGCACACTTTATCTAAATTCAACCCTCCTCATCCTTAACTCATCAGCGTAATTAGTACATATGCGTATAGCCTAACCAGGGGGTAAAACGTGGTGCTAAAAAAAATGCGTATTTTGAATGGGTAACAAGACACCGTGCGAAAAACAACTCAAATTATTATTTTACTTTGCAATCTTTCCGTTGTTTCTAATGTCGTTAATCTTATGTCCTACGTGGGGCTATACCTGGTGGTTGGTTAAAGACGTTGCCTACCTGTGACGTCATGGTAGGTCACTATAGGAATTCCCATGTTAATGAGTTTACGTTTTAAAGCTATAATGTTGAAATAAAACCCAGATAATTCTAAAAATAGTCCTACATTGTTAAAAAAACTCTATCTTGAGGACTTTTTTGATAAACAATTTTTTTTAATCCTCTACAACTTAGACTATTTGTTTTAGTCACTAAAATGGCCGGTAGTAGTCTTCTTGCAAGGATTTAGATTAAAAATGTCCGTGAACGCATATGTTTAGCTAGAATAGGAAAGAAGAAAAAGGTAATTTTAAAAATTAAGTCACTGTTTCCAAAGAGCTAATAGTATAGTGAATGTGTAAAATCGTCAGAGGAAGAGGGTAGTTCTTATCAGTAGATAAACAAGAAGTCTTGCAGGATAAACTGCTCATTTTATTTCCTCTATTTCTATTTCGTATATTGGTGTCTAAATGTGATACTACTTAAACTGCTTAGGTGCGTCAAGCTAAGATGAAACCCGCTTCACAAAATAGCTTCGAAATCTCCAAGTAGGCAACGTCGTTAAGTGAATTTTCGATTTAAAAAATTATGCTTATAAAACTACAGGCACATTATTTGATGTGGACCGTATGGTATGGTATGGTATGGTATGGTATGGTATGGTATGGTATGATATGATATATGATATGATATATGATATGATATATGATATGATATGATAT
This sequence comes from Timema bartmani, assembly GCA_902151455.1. Taxonomy (NCBI): domain Eukaryota; kingdom Metazoa; phylum Arthropoda; class Insecta; order Phasmatodea; family Timematidae; genus Timema; species Timema bartmani. The sequence goes on from CABFWB010000319.1 coordinate 97,000, forward strand.
ATGATATGATATATGATATGATATGAGATATTATATATGATAAGATATGATATGAGATATTATATATGATATAATATAAGATATTATATATGATATATAATGTGATATAGTATGAGCTGACATAATTTCGGAGTGCAGTGTTTATTTTGGTTATAAAATAATATAAAAGCAAGATATGTAATGTGTAAACCACCTCTCTGGTCTAGAGATCAGAGCTCCTGGCTACAGACCCAGATGTCCTGGGTTCTGTCCTCTGTGCTTCCAGATTTTTTGTTGTTGTAAAACAGTGATTCTGGAACGGGGTCAAACTCAAACTCATTAGGACAGATGAGGAGCTACTTAAATAAAGAAGTAACGGCTCTGGTCTAGAAAACTGATATTAACGGCTGGAGGGTTCAGTGTTCTGACCATATGACACTCTCTATCCGTGGAAGTTTGAACTATCTTCCACAACAGACGCCGACCGCTTGGTTTGTGTGGCTATATTATGGGCTGATGACATGGAGCATGTAATGCCCGTTTACTTAGCTCACAAGGAATGTTTAATATGTGACAGAGAAGATCAGATTACGAATATATACTCGATTATTACAACCCCTACCCGACCCTACTCTCCGTTAAAGACTTGTGATCAACCATTCTAATTCCTCTGTAGATCTAACAGGCCTATTCAATTAGATGGCGGGAACAAAGAGTAGATATAATTTACAATAGTATTTATATGTCTGTTATGTATTTCCTTGTGGAACGTTAATGATATTTCGATTTTTCAAATGGCAAAACAGGATGGAACAGATATGTTATTAAGATCGGTACATTACGATTACCTAAAATACAGAAACATTGAATTATTAATTACTTTTATTGAACAGTCACATTACTTTGGGAGCTATGTTTCTAATGGTACGCTTATAATTATTTTAGTTGGTCTGGTGGTCTAGGGGTAAGGTATCATACTTCTGAGCTGGGCGTCCGGGGTTCAATCCTCGGTACCGGCACAGCTTTATCTGATTACCAAACCCTTCCTTCACCTCTGACAAGACGTGTATTAATCACAACTTGTGGATGTGTGGAATGCCAGGCCTCCACCGTGGTTCGGATTCCACGTTAAACTGTAGGTCCTCCATTTCATCTCACAATCACCTTACCACTACACATTAGCGTAAGTGCGTATAACCCGAACGGGTAGTAAGACGCGGTGATAATAATAATAATAATAATAATAATAATAATAATAATAAAGTCGTCTTACATTGGGAACCAGGCATATAATAGTTCTTTCATCATTTGTTCTTTAATGATTGTACTGATTAGTCACGTTACTTTGAGAACTAAACATCTAAGAGTTCTTTCTTCATTTATTCCTTAGTGATTGTACTGATTAGTCACGTTACTTTGAGAACCAAGCATCTAACACTTCTTTCATCATTTGTTTCTTAGTGATCGTATTGAGCTCTCCCCTAATGTCGAGAAATAAGAAATGAATAGTTATTTAATTTTTCCTCAGTGATTGAGCTGCAAATATCTGAAATGAGTCGATAATCTACGGCTAAGAATTAGGGTTTAATAATTTTACTTTTGTGAATTTATCATGTAGTAATGTTTCAAGATAGAAAAAAGTTTTTGATGAACATTTACGTCCGTTAAGGTTACTAGACAAATTCAATATTTCGTTTACTGGCAACATGTAACAATTTTCTAGCATGTATTATACCTTACCCACATTTAATTCAAGCAAATATTCGACCAATTAATATTTACTGAAGTAGTCCTGTATGTTCCCAAATATGAATATTGCTCCCCGTCTTACTACCCGTCCAGGCTATGCGCATATCTATACTATTGGCTTGGACGTGGAAAAGGGGCCTTTTCCGTGATTTTCGACACCCCCATCCTCCACGTTAGGAATCACAAGATTTTACGTCAAACCATCCTCCTCCCTAATATCCTATATATTATTTCTGTTGTCTATATCCCTTTTTCTCAACTAATACAAAGCCTACAGTGGTGAATAAGGAATCAATGGAAAGGATTTTTTTACCGACTTCTGACTCAGTTTACGTTAAATCAGCCTGTCAAAGACAGGCTTAAAAACTGGTTTAATAATTATTACTATTGAAACGAAAAGTCAGTTGTCAAGTGTATTGAATGTAATTAACTCTCTTTGTGAAAAATATGAAGTCTAAATTTCTATTATTTCTATAAAACAGTGAAAATTAGTGAGTAAATGGGGTTAGTCATAGGAAATGAAACATTTCAAAATTTTCTAACACAATAATTTTTTAGATTTTGTCTCACCATAAACATTGTTTTTAAAGAACTTATGCATGATGGATTCTGACTTATTCCTTCGTAAGAAAACGTAAGAAAATACTGAACCTCCTCTACTCTTCAAAAACCATTACGTAATTTAAGGACAGCCGCAAAGAAGGAATCTTAAGAGTGGACAGGAGGTTAGTCGACACCACCGGTCTATCGAGCTGAATTAAGTTTTAAACATGATATAAACATACTACACATAATATAGTTTCAACCAATACTATTTTTAAATAATATTTTAGGAAATAATTTAATATTAAATGTATTACGATTTTTAAAATGCAGAAAAAATTGTCTTCATTTTATACTTTGATATTACAACTTAGCCATAGTGTTTTGTATGAAATATAAATTTTATTTTAAACACTTGACTTATTAATGTTTCGACAGTTGAAAAATGACACCTGGACACGTCAATCGAACCCGGAACCTTTCGGCTTAGCGCGCCAACGCTCTACCACTGTGCTATCTAGAGCAAAAGCATTGGTGCGCTAAGCCAAGAATCCTGAGTTTGATTTCCGTGTCCAGGTGTCATTTTTCAATTTATTCGAAGCTGATTCACATACGGTTGATTTCCGTAATTACATTAATTCCTCCTCCAATCTTCACCTTTCATTATATACTTAATTTTATAGCGTTGCTTTCTTCCATCTTATATCTAATGGCTATCAATTTGTCAACAACGCATAATTATTATTATTATTATTATTATTATTATTATTCAAGCTTACCGTTGAAAAATTATATACTTATTCGAAACAGTCCTATTCTTATTGTGGCATAGCACCTTTTCCTTCTAGACCCCTCAATAGTGTTTGTGACGTCATAGCTCTGGCGCTGTTTACCTTGTAAGTATATCTGTTTATAGAAGCGAGTGAGTCATGTGACCGGGTAATCCCCGGGAATTGGTCCGTGGCTCAATGGCGTGGAATAAGGCAGGGCGGCCAACTGTATAGTAGCAATAGCAGTAGTACCAACCAACTACGTGCCTTCCAACTATTAACAAGTTTTAAACTGCTGCCCTGGCGCTACGGGTCTATGGGCGGATGGGATAGGGAAGAAGGGGGGGCAGAGGAGGGGATGAAATAAACTCTAGGAGCGGCCGGCCAACTTGAGGGAAGTTTTATATGAGCTTCTTGTGTGTTAAGACTTCTTGCTGCTGGATCAGGAAAACATCCCAAGTCGTAGAAGGTACTTTTGAAAAGTAGGACATTCTATTCATCGGTATACGGGGAGGATAGTATGGATTCTAATACAACAACAAAATTAATGAAAATAAAGCAATAACAGAAATAATTTATAGATTAAAATTAAGTTTAGTCTCCGTTTTGATGTTTGAAGTTCTGGAAATATTGGACTGGGGATGTAGAGAACTTGAGTTGAGGGCAGTGTTTTTACAAGGTTTTTTTTTATAGCAAAACATTTTTGTGACCAAAATGAATAAAATATTTCTGCAGTAGAGAATAATTTTCTTCCAATGGTGATATCAACAGTTGTTAAATATATGCCATAATTATAGCGGCATTAGATGACAATTTTTTTAAAATAAAGAATAAAAAAAAGTTGGTCACTAGTTCCAGGACAAATCTTGACAGATAGTCAACAAATATTGATATCACCACATGAAGAAACTGAAATTCTTATTTTTATAGAGGAGCAAATTTTTTTTTCACCAAAAAATGTTTTGCTATAAGAAATGCAAAAACACTGACCTTTTCTTGCGTCCCCTACATCCCCACCTTAAGTCTAAGCTATCGTTCGTTCCCTTCCATCTAACCTTAAAGTAATTCGATAACAATTATAAAAATTAAGTCACTAAATCGTGATACTGGCCAAATAAAAACAAATTCCTACAAAATCCTCGAATGTAGATTTGACCAATCGTACAGAGTTTTTGTAAGAACCCAAAATGTAAAAAAGAGTAAAAAAATCTTTCCTTTTAAAAAAAACTAAGCTTCATACTTTATATCAGCAGCAGGATCAGGCTTGGTGAAATCCTGTGACAACACATAGCCTCGTCCTTCTTCGTCCTTCGTGTCAAATCCTTACACACGCAGCTTCAGTCACGAATAAGAGGGAGGGAGTGAGGCGGAGTAAAGAGTAGGGGTTTGGGGGTATGAGTGAGCAGCAGTTTCCGGATTTTGGAAATTCAAATCTTCCTTCTTTCCTGGTGAAATCATGGCTGGAGAGGGAGGATTGTCAGGGTAAGGTTGTGTGAGGGGACAGGGATGTTTGAAAAGGGGTGGGGGTGGGGTGAGTGAGGCACCCACCCTACCCCCGTGGGGCAGTAATGGTAAATCAATAGATCGGCCCGTGATGCTGCTGTGACGCAAGTGGTTTTGGGACGGTCAGCGCTATGGTGGTCCAATTCAACTTTGGGAGAAGATTTAGGAGGGGTTGGATATATATTTTTTTAAGTCACTGTGGTGGCAATAATGGTCATCAATGACTTAAATTCACTGATTTAAGGACACACGGTGTGTAGGATAAAGGTTTAAAAAGATTAGAGAAGTCAAACTCGATTTCTGATACGTCGAAAACCTTGATTCTAACTGATATCTAGAATCGATCTTAATATCGTGATTTTTTTCGATACAGTGTTTCTTAGATCTCTCTTTAATCCAAGTAAATGAAGGTTCTGGCATAAATGAAACGGCAACATTCAAAATTGGTTATCTTTTTTCCATTCTGAGCATTATAAATTATTTTGCTGTTTCACTTAATTACCGGCAAAATTGTAAATGTGTTCTAGTAATCTTGCACAGATCAAACATTTCCTTTTAGTTCAAGTAGATTGTTTTTTAATTACACCTGTAGTTTTTAGTTTATTTTACCAATCACATTTTGCTGCGATTATATTAATAATAACATATTTTATTATTTGAGATTAGATTTATGGAAAAATATTAATATTTAAATTGTAAATGCTTAGGAATCTATAGTAGAAAATTAGAGGTTAAAAATTAACCATACGAATCGAGAAAAACAGACATGGGGACGTCTGGTTGAAAAAAATTAGACCAGTTCTTTCATTTAGAGTATATTGGGAATTGCGTTTCTGGGAACCACTATCATTGCATTTTCCTAAATGGTTTCTTACCCTCCTTCAATACAAATGTGGATATATTACCCCTAAAATTCTGCCTTTCTCATTCCTACCCCATTAGAGTAATTATAATATATGCGTATAGCCTGAACCAGTAGTAAGACAGGGGGATACAAACAAACTATCAATGGATCACGTCTGGAGAAGCTGAACCCTAGCTTATGAATCCCAGTCAGGCACGCTAACCCAACCAGCGCTACCGGTGATTGATTGGACACTCACTACACTTGCTTGTTCTTTATTCCTACAGTCATTTACATGAGCCTTGTAGCGTGTTTCAATCAATGTCACCCGGAGACATGTTGAACATATCCGTTTTTATTACACCTCATTTAACTAGCATTGCACGTTTAACTTGCGGGGGAGGGACCCAAACGGTTTCCTGTGCACATTTAAATTTAGTACATTAGTCTGTAAGGTTGACCTAGTTTGTAAATTGTACTCATAAATCTGTACAGTCAAAGGCAATGGGGACTACTGTGTACCTACAGTAAACTCAAACATTAATTTTACCATCCAAGAAGGCAATAAAATCACCCATTTAAAAGATTTCGACTTTTTGACTGTTAGCTTTATCGGGGGTTGTCTTAAAGTTCATCCTAACATGACCTTGTAGAACTAAAGATAGGGTAAAATGTAAGTTATAAAATATGTATTTATCAGGGAAAGTTGGACTTAACTTTGGTGCACTAAAGAAGAGAAGTAGTAAAATACGTCAGGCGTCAGGTGTTCGGTAGCTTAGTGGAAATTCGCCCGCATTAGCACGTAAAAAGGAATAATAAACCACATTTAAAATCGCACGCTGGAAAATTACTCCAGCGCACCCTGTCGGTGAATGAAATCCTACCCCTCCATCAACGACGACCAAGCGTAAGGTGAGTCAGGCCTTTTTATCACTCAGCCACCGACTTGTGTTATGGTTTTGTTGATTTGATTTTACATTAATAACCATGTTTTATAATAATTTTCTTATAAATTTAATGAAAAACAAAGTTGATATTATTCTTTGTGTTCGACCACACCAACTGATGTTTTTATTTTTTAATTTAGTTCTTTATTTGAATTCCTAATCCTATTCTTTGATACAAAGTAAAGATAATAGTCTATTTATCAAAAAATACTTTAATTTGAAGAGCTTTATGTATCTTTGCATGATATAGTACTATTTATAACATAGCTTACAATAATAAACCTCAAGTAAGGTTAAATCAACTATTTACACTGTACAAGTATATCCAATCGTTCAGTTAAATAAAATAAAATTTGTATACTGTTATATTATATTTTTTTAATCAATCTAATGTCTAATTTAAAAATGTAATACTGTCCAGTAAATGTTTTCATTTTTATTTTCATGTTGAATTGTGTTATTAGAAATTACTTATTAAGAAGTTTTTTTAACCCGAGTTGTTTTTTTGATAAGAAATGAAATAGCTTAGCTCTTTATCTTTCTCGCTCTACATCTCTCTCTCTCTCTCTCTCTCTCTCTATATATATATATATATATAAAATACGTCATAAAATTCAAACGTGTAGGACATGAGAGAAAGGAGACACTTTGAGTTTATGTAAAAAGATGGTTAAACTTGATATAATAATTAGTGAAGAAATTAATCAAAAGTCTTATATATTGATATCTGATATATATTATATTTATATCAATGGTAATTAGTTGCAGAAACTTGTCGGGAAAGTAATATTTCACTAGGTTTACATCAACCATATTAGATGCTTAAAAGGTGCTACAGACCATGCATTTCCAGATGAGACTTCAGGTTAATTTATTCACTAATTATTATAAAAAGTTGAATAATCCCTTTACACAAAAATCAAAGTGTTTATTTTTCTATACTGTTTTACATGTTTGACTTTTATGACTCAGTGGAGTCCCGACTATCCAACCTAAATGGGACCGACAGCTGATAGGATAGTTGAAATGTCACGGTGAGAAAAAAGGGGAGGGGCTAGAACAAGAAAATAAAAAAATAATTAAATGATATTACAGAATAGAGATGAAATTAGGTTAGTTAGAAATAATTACTCTATAATAAAAACCATACAATAAATTACCAAATTATTATTTTATTCATGTTAGCAGAACACTGAATTTTAAATTAATTAAACGCAAAGTTTATATTATATATTATGCAAAATGGAAAGGTTACTATTGTATTTGTATTTGTTTTAAATTGTTTAATCTTGTTTTAACTGTACCAATATTTTAATTCCTTCACTCCTTGTTCATCATCATACATATTTTTTTTAACTTTAAAATTATTTTGCACTTTTTTGTAATTTATATTATTTTTCACACTTTAGTAAATTATATTATTTTTCACTCTTTTCTAAATATACATTATTTTAAACGTTTTAGTAAATCCCAATTTCTATTGTATATACAATTTTAACTAATAATCTTCAAATTCTCATTACTAAATTTTATTTTAAACAAAGAACGCTTCTTACTAATTTTTTAATTTTAGAATTTTCTCTAAAATGTTCTTCTATTACAAAAAAAAAAATTAAAGGTCTGACCGTGTAAGAGAGTGGACAAATCTTTTTATTCTTTAATTCAACTTTCAACAAAAATAATTATCAACAAAAATAATTATCAACAAACTAATATAAGGGGTGAGTATGAGATTAAAAAATGAGCTCATATACCACAGTTAATATCATATGTGGGCAATCCACCCCCAAATATCCGTGTCGGGTTCCAAGCTGCAAGCTCTACTTCAATTGCAATCTATTTATTTATTTAGAACCGCGTCTTACTACCTGTTCGGGTTATACGCTTAAGTAATAATTATGCTAATGGATTAGGAACTGGGAAGATTGAATTTACAGGAAGTGAGCCCGCATTTGAATGGAGGGAGAGTGGAAAACCATTTAGTAAAAACCACCCTCAGTACACTCGACTGAGGTGACCTGGAGGTCTAGAGGTTTGGTGTCAGACTTCTGTGCTGGGGGTACGGGGTTCAATCCTTGGTCCTGGCACAGATTTATCTTATTGCCCAAACCCTTCCTTCACCTCTGACAAGACGTGTATTAATCACAACTTGTGAATGTGAGGTATGCCAGGCCTCCACCGTGGTTCGGATCCCACGTTAAGCTTTAGGTCCTCCATTTCATCTCACAATCACCCTACCATTACACATGAGCGTATGTGCGTATAACCCGAACGGGTAGTAAGACGCGGTGCTAATAATAATAATAATAATAATAATAATAATAATAATAATAATAATACACCTGACTGGGGTTTGAACAGAGTTTAGATCATGCGGCCACCGGAGCGGGTATAACCTATGTAGTTGACTAGTTATGGGAGGGAGAGAAACGGGAGGGGTGTCAGGACAGGACAAGTACGGTGTTATCTCCCCCTCTGAGAACCCCCCCCCGTGATCCCCCGAGGGTGCGACAGTTCAATAGCTCGCGTGTTCCAACCCCATAACGTCATCACAAGAATATAGGGGCAACTACTGCTACCCTGTACCGTGGGGCATGGCGCGCACGGTACATCAGTCTCTCTTTCAACTCTACATGTTCACAAGACGTTATCTCAGGTCAAGGTGGCAGCGCATTACGTCGGCAATTGTTATTTTTGTCAGATACATGTTCCAACACACGAATTGTGTTATTCATACCTTAAGGCGCTAGAATAAAAGAAAATAAATTAATAAACATCATTAACAACCGATATTCCCCGTTGGAAGTGACGTCCCGCACAACAGAGGTTATTAAACAGAATAAATATATAACAACAATAATAAAAATAGTAATAATAACAGTGATAGTAATGAATTCTCAACCCGAGAGTTTGTCTTGATGTGCTTCCCATCCATCCTGAGATGGGTATGCATTCAGCCCTTCAGCTGTTTAGTGACGCCCGCACCATATGGGAGAAAGCACATGTCTTAGGAAAGTCCTGAAAGCGTGGTTGTTTCCTGTTACTTTCAATACTGGATTTATACAAGCGAGCGAGAAAGAGCTTACTAATTTTCCTGGAAATTTATTCTCACATACCATCCAGGAGTCTTTTACATGCCAAAATCGACATGGGACGGCTTTACATCCCCTCTGCGTATGACCCGAACGGGTAGTAAGACGCGCAGCTAATAATAATAATAGTAATAATAATAATAATAATAATAATAATAATACTTCCCCTCCGAAGTAAATTGTGCTACAGATGATTATTTTTCAGTAAAAAATACGTCAACCTCGGGTGGGTCTGAAGCCATGAATATCGGGTCCTGAGGCGCGCACTTTACCCCAAAACTACCGAGGCCCACATACATATATTAAAGGGGATAAAATAGAAAACAGATAGAGGAAAAAGGAAAGCGCAGGAAAGGAGGAAATAAAATATAAATCATAGCTACCAGCTTTCTTTTGGGCAAGACCAGCAGAATTAGAGGGTGAGGTGGAAGAGGGGGAGTGAGTGAAAATGGAGGGAAGGAGTGGATGGTATCCATTAAAAGTCTGGCTAATGGAAAACTGGAAGCTGCGGATGGATTGGGAAGACCTTTACTGGCAAGGCAAGGGCACAACAAAAAGAAAATAGTTAATTTGTAATGGAATATGTTACTTGATGCTGCTGACTCGAGAAGTGCAAACAATATGTTAGGAATGAATGTTTTTGCCCAAGGGAATGTAAAAATAAAAAAGCTTCGTGAAATCATGACGGAAATGAAACATCCAACGTATGGAATCTTTTTTAAAATAAAAATAAATGGTATAGTGAACTGCACAGACTTTCTTTCTCTTTTATCTTAATATAGAGACAATTACCAAAAAACTCGTAAGATTTGTGTATATTTTGCAGAAACTCTTCACCAAAAAAGCATAAGTGAAATATTATATTGTGTAACAGAAACTTTGAGAAAAGAGAAACATCTCTGTCTACTAAATGGTATATTGATAAACTTTACATTTCAAAAACCTTAATAAAAGAAAACATTTATTTGCCTATGGTTAAGGAACTATTGGTTTAAAAAAAACTTAATTCTGATAAAATATTTCTTATGTTCATTAGAATTACAACTTTACAACGATAAGTTATTTCGCATCTCTAATAGTTGAGGAGATATGAACAAAATTTGAAATTTTTGGTAGTGTAAAGTACTCTCAAAATCATTTTCATGGGGATATGAGAGTTGCCATGTTATTTGGAATGATAATCAGTACCTAAATACAAAATTTAATCAAAATCATCAGAGCGAATTTTGAAAAATTGGATTTGTTCTCTTTTTCTCCTTTGTAAGCTACCCTTAATTTTATGGTTGGATATCTAACTCCCCGGGGGCAACCTCATGAAAACCCTAGATACCAAGTCTTAGCCCGATCGGTAAAACTGACGGATGAGATCGCGAAAATTACTTTTTCGATTTTAGGAGGCTATGAAACGTCGCCAATTATCAAAAATATTGAGTTCGATTTTCTGACGATCACATTATTTCTTTCTCCGAGGGATCAAGAGAAATTAAAAATAGGGTTTTAATAAAACACTTAATGTTTATGATTTATTTTAATTATTAATTTGCTTACTACAATACAGGCATTACATTTAAAAAAAAATGTATGCCCTTTTTTTCAAGTTCTAGTTGATCCATGTCATATTAATTAAATATTAAGAGTAAATAGGGAATTTTGTGCTTATTTTTAATTCTGACCTACATGTATTTAGTATTTAGAGGTGGGGTTTGTTAAGGTTTGTTAGTGCTGTTTGTAGCTAACGGGCCTAGGTATTAGGGCAGACTGTGTTTAAAACTGTTCGATAAGTGTTAACTATTTTAAGGTCAAATTTTGAATGTGTTTATTAAAAAATATGTTTTAATTTAAAGGTTTTTTCACAGCTATTATATATATATATATAAAATATTGTTAGTTGTTTAACGTGTCAGAAAAATCCTACATTATATGGAACTAAATGGAATATAGTTTTTATCTCACAGAACCCCTATAGCTTTATTTAAACTTGATCTCTTTTTATTAAGGCGTATATATTTTGGTATTTATAAATTTCACTTTTGCTGGTAACAACATGTTACATCTACACTATGTGGTAACTTATAATATAATTTATAGTAAACATTATATATTTAGCCTACAGGATGTTAAAAAAGAATGCTCAAAACTTTGGGATCTTGCAGTTCCCATTAAAAGGAGTAAAACAATCTTAGTAAACTTCGTTCCGCAAACCAACTCACATATAAATCCAGGGAATTCTGTATTTCAGTAATAACAAAATTAGGACGATAAATAAAATGTTTTAGTCTACGTGATATAAATTTATTACTTTATCAAAACGAGAGGTGTTATCCTTCCATTTACACACAAATTTCACAGCTTTGAATGAGATATTTGCGTGTTCTTTGAAAAATTTCTGACTTTAATCGAAAAGTCATGATCCCTGCATGTGTTTTGCACCACTGTGAACCCTAGAATACGTTATAGTGAACATTGTTTCTGTATATTTAGACGGATTTCTAAACTAAACAAATTTGCCAATTTCTTCGAAAATCAAATAAACTTGTTTTTACATAAATACCCGTCCCTTAACTCCCATAAATTATTTAACTTTTAGACACATTTTTTCGCCACACCGCGTCTTAGTAACCGTTAGAGATATTCTTATACCTTAATAATGCTAATAGAATAGAGAAGAGGAAGGTAGAAATTTAGAAGAAATTCATCAGCATTTGCGTGTGGAGAGAATGCGTAACAATTTAAGAATAAACATTCTCAGTACAACCTATCGGGGTTTGAGGCCTGATATCCCCTTCACCGGTAATCTAATCCAACACGAGAGTGACGTGGTAGACAATGTGACCACCGGTACGGGGTAACCTGCCTTGGTGTGACGTAGTTAGCTAACGCGCTAGTTTCGTATTGAGTTCGACTGCCAAGGACGGGTAGATCGAGGTTCGAATCTCGGTCGGGTGAACTGGGGGTGGTTTTCCCTAAAAGGTTTTCCACTCTCCCTACACATAAATCCGGGTTCACTTCCTCTAAATTCAACCTTATTAATTCCTAACGGATTAGCGTAATTTGTACTTAAGCGTATAGCCCGAATGGGTTGTAAGACGTGGTGCTAAAAAAAAGATACAAACTATTTTTGTGTTATCAATTTTAGATTTTTGAATTAATTTTATGTTTATAAGGGTATTTATTCTTCTTTTTAAAACATTCAAAATTTTTAAATTATATTACATGGAATTATTATTAAATTGACCATTTTTTAAACTGGAAAAAACATAGTTTAAAGTTGGCTTAAAATAAAGTTTTTAGGCCGCTTCTGTTAAGTTCTAAAAATTCTAACACTTCAAACTGGATATTAATATGTTTATTTATAATTAAATCAGGATATAAAATTTCTTTTTTATGTACCAGCATTATTTTAACTAACGCTAACAATTTTAATTTAAAACCATAATTTAGGCTCCAAGAACCTTTGGCTTCAGGCACCTTTCAACACTAATAATATGCTTATAGTCTCTTTATATGTAGTTTATTATAAAAAAATTGTTTGGTTAAATCTTGTTCACATTTAATATGTATTGAATTTCTACTTTTTTTTAGTAGGTATTTAAATTTAGTCTATGGAACTCCATTTAAAAATACTTAAGTATGATCCCCCTCCTCTAGATATCTTCTGTAAAATGTTATGGGGCAAACAATTAACCCATGAACAAAATACTCATATTTTTACCCCAAAAGCTATAACCCAGTTTTTATAGGAAAGGCCTGTTAGAAAATACAAAATTTTTGCGATAAACATTGAAAACATTTTACCAAAAAAATTGTTGTTGGGATTATTCTATAGGTATGGATAATATCTATCAAAAGGGACAGCTGCAGGTCACATGACTGGAAGTATTATTACGGGAAAGAGAATCTAGTAGTTTTTATAACTTTTGGATAGATCATATTTTTTTATAATATTCTATACAGGATGGAACTCCCCTTCTCTAAATGGCACCTCACACCCCCCTCGGAATGAACGTTCGCCAGAAGGAAACGGGTATCGTGTCCCATCTCTTTGTCCTTTCCCCCCTACGCCCCCGATCCTCGAAGCCTTCCCGCTTCAAGTAAAATGGAACAAAGTCACCTCCAGGGTCCTGATTAGATCTGACCTCTGACCTATACTACCAGGGCGCACGCATTAAATATTAACACATTCACGTGGTTAAATATTCATGTGTCTGGTCCATCCTCCCGCTCGAGAAACCGCCCCCCTGTCTCTTTAACCCTCCTCCCTTCCACCACGGAGTGCCCACCACTTTCCCCTAGGCTTTCACTTTACACTGTGCGATTTTATTTTTTACTTCTAACATGTAATTTTTCATTGAAGAGGGCATTTTACATAAGTCCTTCTCTATCGACTGTAGCTTTAGAAAGAAACACCAATTCCTCACACCAAAATCTTATTCCTTTTAATGATCCATAAAACAATTAATAATTTGCTGATTTTTTTTTATCTATGTGTGGCTCCGTTATATTTTTTGTAAAAATTCAAGGTTTTCTTCTAAAAAAAAAAGTATACTCATAAAATTACATAAGCTATATCATTGACTTATATCTTTTAATTTTAAAAATAATTTTAGTTTTAAAAATAAATTTTCGCAGTTCAACTTATTTTATTGACGCACATTGGTGAAAGTGGACTTGGAGGGTAGAGCACATGAATCATTTTTTTTTAAATCACCGCGTCTTACTACCTGTTCAGTTTATACGCATAGATGATAGCTACTTTAATAGGGTAGGGATGATGAAGGAAGCATTTTAGAGGTAATTACCCGCATTTGCGAGGAAGGGGAGCTGGAAACCACTTTAAGGCAAGCACGCCTTCAGTAGACCTGACCGGGATCCAAACCCCAATTTCCCCGTCAACAGCATAACAGACTAACACGAGAGTGACGCCTTAGACCATTCGGCCATTGAAGCAGGTAATTATTACTAATAATTAGGTGAAATATTATCAAGAATGTACTGGGAAAAAAATTAAAAGCTTTAATTTATAAACTTTTTTTTTCTTTTCATAATCTTAGTCATACTTTCATTTGTTTCGTGCCAAATCGTGATCCTATATATATATATATGTATGTATATATATATATATATATGATCACGATTTGCGCGATCCCTCCTGTCAGTTATATATATATATATATAAAAACTTATTTCTGTTTGGTCCATTCACTATAGCTTAGCCTTAGATCTTTTCTAACGGTTGTAAACCTGTTAAAATATAATTATCTGGGTTCATCCACCTCGCCAATACGTGTATGTTTTGTCATTTTTCACAAGTGATATAAATAACTTTAGTTGTGAAAAATGATCAAATATATTTACGGGCTGGATGGATTCAGAACCATAGTTAACCAACTTTTGAAGTGTTAGTCTAAGTAATCGCGAACCAACTATAACTTTCATATGCAGTCCAATTTTTAGAAAATACAAACTTTTTTGTAGAAAAAATTGACAGCATTTTACTTAAGAATTAGTATTATTTTATCGGTATTGATAATGTTTATAAAAAATGACAGGTGCAGACCATATGACTTCGCTTATTAAAACGTAAAATGGGATCTAGAAACTTTTCTAACCGTCAGATAGGGCCATTCCTATGAAAATGGAACTGTATGTAGCTCTATATGTTTATTATGAATAATCAAACGGGCATCTATAACCAGAGTTCTATTCTTGTTTTAAATACATTCTACTCACTATTGCAATCTTAATAGCACATCAGACAAGTAATTGCACTCGAGATAATTACTCTCACGTCGTTTGTTTTTTAATATATTATTCATCACATACTTTTCTCTTGTTATTACAATTCTATTTTATGAGTATATCCTCTGTCTGTCAAAATGACGTATATCCTCAATTTCCTCCCTCCCCTCATCACCATCACCCCTTATGACATGCCAATGGGCAGTTTATTATAAAATGATTCTTCTGTTTCGGTCTATTACTGACCCTTATCTAGGTTTTTAAAATATATTCTCCGGTTGGCGCGTTTCTCTTGCTTTTTTTTCGTTTTTATTTGCTTTTTTTTTACTTCTATCTTTTCTTTCTTGTACTTCTGGCTCTATAGAGAATACAAGAGGAGGAACAGTTTGATTGGAAACATAGAGGTTGTCGCGTGTCCACCAACATTTCAAACAAGACATGGAGAACATAAAAAACGGGGGATAAAGAGGCCCTCCCTCCCCCCTCCCCACACACACAAACTCTTCTCTAGGTTTTACGTGGAAGATACTACGTCGAGATATTATCCACAGAAATATTACAATTCCCCTAAAACATGCGAACTAAATATCCCATAAGAACCTAGCATTTAAACATTTTTATTTTTATCTAAAAATGCTTACGTATTTATAAATTGTAAGGCGGTATATACGATTATGATTTTCATGATGGACTTTTTTGTGTGTGGGGGGGGTTTAGGGGAGAGGCTGTCAAGGGAACGTTTACAATTCTCGGCTTCGTGCCGGGGTTAATTTACAACGGAAGTTTCGTGTAAAAGTTAGCAAGTGCCATCTCAAGCCATGCACGAAGGCCCAACTGAAAATCAACACGAGGAAATATAGGGAGGGTAGCTTTTAAATCGAAGTAAAGGTGATTATTATCAGCATGTACTCTTTTATTTTACTTACACACATACACCCACACACATACACCCACAAACACACATACATACATACATACATACACACATACACACACATATACACACAGAGAGCTTTATTCAAAAGCAGGTCTCATGTCATTGTTTCGATATTTAGTTACTGTGAGCATTGTAGATGTGGGCGATGGTCACCTTTTAAATAGAAATTAAGTTGGAGGAAGATCGAAGAAATATGTGAGGTGAGAGTCAAAGACGAGATTTTTGTTGTTTTCACTTAAGGGGGCCGTGTCTTTAAGCGATAAATCGCCGCGTGGACGTTCAGTTCTAACGCAATAATTAATACTATGATGCGTTATTTCAAAATGTGGGTCAAGCCAAAATAAAGTCGTAAATTCTTAACAGGACTATTTTTTCCCCTTAACAACCGTAAAGTTTTATTTTTATTAATACAAACAAATGCATACAAATATAACACTTGCTCATTTTCAAGGAATTTCTAAACATATTAGCGTAGCTATGAGACAAGGCTTTGTGATAAAAGGACTGGGATCTAGATTTAGCGTTTTTCTAACAAATACAGTAATTTTTCTATGGGCTCACAGCAGAAAGATTTAAGGTATTTGAGAACTAGCAGCAAGCTTCCCTCTTTACCTTGAACTAAAGAGTTTCGTAGTTTTCTTCCGTTTTTTCCTTATTGACATGAAAAAAGGGTGGTTGTAGGTGAAGGGCAAAGTTGCGAAGGCTATTGTGGGTTTCAAAGTGAAAGCAAAGAAGATTTGATCTCCGATTTTGACCTAGTCATTTCGAAACACATGGGAAATACCTACTAGAGTGACCATACATTCTGTTGTTTGGGGGGGNCGTCTCTCAAAGACGTTTCTTAATATCTCCTATTATTTTGTCACTAGACTCGTTTTATTTTTAATGATAAGTGTTATTAAAACTTTAGAACTGAAGTATTAATCTGAAGTGATCAGCAACTAACTTAATACATTTACACATAATCAATAATGACAGTTAAAAACAAAGCTAAAATTAAAATTTAGTTATGTGTACGTATGATAAGAGTTTTTATTGACATTAATATTTGTTCCTTGAAATTGACGATGAAAATAATGTTCTTTTAGGTCTTTTTTGATGTAACTCAGTGTCACCTTGAATTTGAAATAAAAAGGGAGTTATAAAAATGGTTTTGTGTTGTAATTTTACTAAATAAAATAAACACGGCATACAATACAAAAAAGTCACATTTTGTGATATAATTTATGCCCTGTTTTTCCTTTAAAAAATATGGATAAGGAGTATCACAATCAGGACGTGGCCATGTAGAAGACACATTGTCAAAATAACTATGAAAATATCGATCTTTCCTATAAAATTTTCTCACGTTAAAGGAAGGGCTTGGAACTACCTACTTAAAGAGAGTCTACATGTTACGATTGGGAAAAAAATAGAAAATTTAAATGGTGTCTCTTGCACTTCAATACTACAAAATTGCCAGAGACACATCATAAACAGTCAAATAACTATAAAAATATCAATTTTTCATACAAATTTCTCCTTTTTTAAAGGAAGCGCTCGGAATTACCTATTTAATGACAGTTTACATGACACAACCGGATAAAAATTATAGATGTCCTAAGCTCTTCTACAGTCAACAAATATGTTTAAAGGAAGTCCTCGAACTTACATAAAAATAGTTCACATGACACGATCAGATAAAAAATAGAAAATTTAATTTGGTATTTGTCCCTCCAATACTGTAAAATTGCCAAAGACACCTAAGAAATAATTAAAATAACTCTAAAAATATTGATTTCCCATATAAAAGGACATCTATACTGGTCGTTAGAGGAAGAGGGGAAGTAGCACCAGTAGTTAGACAAGAGGCCCCGCAAGATAAACTGTTAATTTTCTTCCCTTCCCTTTTATATTTCTTATATTGGTGTCCAAGTGTAATAGTGCTTAGAATGACTGCTTAGGTGCGTCAAGTCAGAACGCAACCCGCTTCGTAAAATAGCTTTGAAATCAACAACTAGGCAACGTTGTTAAAAACGATTATTTCAAGACAGTGACTACATACCACTATTCCCACAAACATTATTGATGTTGCCGTTTGTATTTCCGATACGATTATTTCAATACAGTGACTACATACCACTATTCCCACAAACATTATTGATGTTGCCGTTTGTATTTCCGATGGTAAAAACCAAAGTTTAAATGTATATTTTGTGACTTAAGGATCCGAACAATGGTGCTTTACAATATTTACACAGCTTCGTGCAAGTTGATATTAAATGTAGTGTGCTAAGTTTATCTACTTCGTGCATTTCCTTCCACGAGTAACATGGCTTGAAATTCTACTTGAACTACTGAAGTGTTTTATTTTTACTTGTCGCTAACGAAAATGAATGAACAGATTAAACCAAGTTCACAGGCAACAAACGTTGAAACACTATAGGTTTTTATAACATGGGTTATCAAGTGGGAAATAGTTGTGCTTGTCTCTTGAAACTCATTATATTTTTATAGTTCTATGAAATATTTGGTAAATAAAGAAATTAAACAAAAAATAACAATAGTGTTGCATAGTCAGCTTGAAAAATAAATTTATCATCTTTATAATTTTACAAAAAATCAATATTTATTCAGATAAGAATTTATAAAAACAAAATAAATAAATAAACAAACATATGGTAATAAACTGTTTGTTGAAAAACAAGTATTTACCTATGATACATCAAAATAAAATAATTATCTATTACTAAATCTATAGCGTATAAAACGTATGTGATATACCAAAATAAACTTAAATGGTTGGGGGTAAAATCATCTAGAAGTATACTTGCTATAAATTAGTTGATTTTTCCCTTGGTAACAAATCTTTAATTGAATTATGTCCTAAATAAAGTTAACTATGTTATTGTTTTTATAATAATATATTAATATTAAAAGAAGAAAATTTGAAGGCTTCGTTTTGCTAACGTAAAAGGAAGACGTGAATATAATTGGAAAAAAAAGTCAACATTTTCTACTTCAAAGCTTTAATATCTTAAATCTCTTTGGATTTCAACAAATAATTTAATATCCTGCTATGCACTAAGTGAATAAATAGACATGTTTTTTAAACAATGGTTAAACATTTATCCATCTAAAATAAAAAACACACAAATTTAAATCTTCCTTTCATTTAAATTTGACTCTTAAGCTATGGCGTCATTCTCGTAAATAAAGTAATTAGGTGGTCGATTCATGTGACGTATATTGATACCATTGCGAGCGTTGATCCTTATCTCGATAAATGACAGATCCTGCCACTTGGGAGATCCAATAAACCGTGGGATTAACTTGAGGATAATGGCTGATGAGTGCTTAGGCGTATTTCGCTGCTTGAAGGTTTTTGGGCGCCAAATAGGGAGATAACCTAAATATAGCCTTTAGCCTTATTTTTTAATTATGATATTTCAATCATGTTGGTTAAAAATGTATCAGTCCTTAGTAGATGAAAAAAGAGTTTCTAACGTTACCACGTAGCATTGTAAAATGTTTGCTTGGGGTGATACACGTTTATCCAACGTAACTTTAACAACAATGGATGTTTAAGGTGGGATGGCAGGGGTTGAGAGTTAAGGTCAGTATTTTTGCAGTTTTATAGCAAAAAAACAAACAAAACAAATATTCTTTCCAGTAGAAATATAGTTTCATTTGCTTCACATAATATTTTTAATAGTTCTTGAATATTTGTCAGGGGTGTCATAGAATTTGATGAGAACTCTTTCTATTCTTTTAAAAAAGTTTTAAAATGTTCAAGGCAAATATTCAAGAACTGTTGATATTAATGTGTATATACACTTAGACTCCTCCGTTTCTACTGGATAAATATTTAGTTTTTTTTACTGAAAAAATGTTTGCTATGAAAACTTCAAAAACACTTACTCCTTCTCGAGTTCCCTTCCATACCAACTTAAAGACACAAGTATTATGTATTGAACATTATTGTTAAAATTTTAAAATACATGTCACAACATATTTAAATAAACACTATCAAATTTGTAATTACCTTTTTTCGCCACTTATATAAGAGAGAATTTATATCAGGAACCATCGAACCTAAAGAAAAAGGATAGGAAATATTTGGAAAACTTTGAGATGTGGATACAATGTAGAATAGAGAGGACAAAGTGGACAGATTGGGTTCCTAGTGAAGAAGGCTTAGTAAGAGTCTAGTGATGTATAGTTAGTAACTGTGTATTTCTACTATTCTTTTCATGATATTGCGGGGGAATTTCCTCTAAACTATCTCATTCATCCCTAATCCTTAGCAGTGTTAAACTTAGTAACTAAGAAATTAATATGTTCAGTATATTTGTACGTCAAGCCATGTATTTTAGAGCTATCACTCTTTATATATATATATATATATATATGTGTGTGTGTGTGTCAATATGACTGTTTCAAGTAAATATAAGTTAGTGACGTTCTCAACGTTGACCACACGTCATTATATTTATTTTTTCATTTTTGAAAATTTATTTCTCTATAAAAATCAATTTAGTTAAAGTTGTTGGTAGGATGAAAGGGACAGCCTTGATTAATAGTGTAATGACCCGCCTCGGTGTCGTAGTTAGCTAACGCGCTAGTTTCTTGTTGAGCTGGACTGCCGAGGATGGGGAGATCGAGATTAGAATCTCGTTCGGGTGAACTGGGGTGGTTTTTCCTAAATTGTTTTACACTCTCCCTCCATGCAAATGCGGGCTATATTCATCTAAATTCAACCTTCTCAATTTCTAACCCATTAGCGTAATTAGTACTTAAGCGAAACTATAACACGGATGTGGTGCAAAATAAAAATATTGTAATGAAAGTGAATTATATACAGTACAATTTTTATAGTAAGAGCTTTTTAGAAAATACAAACAAGTTTATTTTAGGTCAACATTGACAACATTTTAATATATTATTAGTGTGTAGGGGGGTGTGAAGGCCACTATTTAAATGCGAAGCGAAGTCGAAGCAAATCTTGAAACTTGCGAAGAAAAGTCAAAGTCAAAGCTACCTAGGATTTTTGTTGTTGTAACTTAATGCTAATTTTAATTTTTTAATTTACCATTTTTCTAGATCTTGTTAATAACAAAGACCAGTAAAATTTACTTATTTGTGACCTAAGGACTATATTAATAATTAATGCACACAGGCTTAATGATAAGCTTAGTAAATTATTAATAAAGGTTTAATTTTTACTTACATCGTGGAGTTTATAATATTATTTTGCAAAATTTACATATGCATGTATTTTTATCTGCATTTCTCTAATAATAATAATAATTATTATAAATTAATTTCTGTTCTCATTTCCCCCTTTCCGTATCAGCCATTTTGAATATTAAAGAAAATGCGAAGAAGCTATGAAAAACTTCTGTGTCAAAATGCACTTGTAAATTTGTCACAGATAATTTCAAAGAGATGGAATATTTGGGACTAAACATTAGACGCGAGCTGGGATGATAGCACAACTAAAGCGCTTTCTCTGCTTCATACCAGTGACCATGATGTTATTTCTTTATAGGTATCTTTATTTCTTACAAAATTATGTTGGTGATAGTGAATATAATATATTGACATTTACTTAGTCGCTTTTGATCTATGTTTACGTTGTGGTAGTTAAATTACTAGTCAGTTTTAAAATTCTGTTTAGTAACGGTTTTAAAATTATCAAATATTGAAATATATAATATTTAGTAAGATAAAATCAAATCGTGTGATAATTTATCGAAGATTGATCCTTCCTTCGAAATTTTTCGAATAGGCCTATGCGAAGGCTATTGTAGATGTCGAAGTCGAAGCCAAAGGAGATTTGACCTTCGACCTCGACCTTTCAAAGCTTTGCACACCATTATTAGTGTGATTTTATAAATATTGATAACATTTACTTACTTACTCACTCTTGGGCATTAGAAACTCGAAAGTTCATTGCCGCAATTACAAAAGTACTCGACTTACTTCTATATTGAGCTATTCTAACCAATCCCCCGCATCACATCCTATGCCTATCTTGAGCTAGCTCTATCCAGTCCACCTCACTACTCCCTATCGCTTTCAGCTCTATTCTAATGCTACTCTCCCATCCGCGTCTAGGTCTTCCCAATGGTCTATTCCCATTGGGTTTGTCAGTCAATACCCTGAACACGGTTCTAGATTATTACATTTGCGCTGCATGTCCTGCCCACTGCAATCTACGGGACTTGGTTATACCAATTGAATCATAAGCCTTTTTAAAAATCTATACCATTGATGTACCGCAATGTTTTATTCCCATTTTTTCCCCAATAATTTCCGAATAGTATAAATCTGTACCGTTGTTGATCTATTTCATCTAGGTCAGCATTGATGATCCCCAATTATTTCATCCGCATATGACGTCAATCTCATTAAAATTCTGTTGGATAAAGTTTTGTAGTATGTTGGTAGTAGTGAAATACCTCTATATTGATAATACTTATAAAAATTACAACTGCAGATCAAATGACTTGACGTATGAATATGTGAAAGTAGATCCAGTAACTTTTCAATGAAAATTGGACTATCGTGATAATAGTTCAATTTTCTTACGAATGTATATATTTTCAAGCTATAAAAGGTTACTAGATCTATTTTCTCATATTCATAAGCACGGAGTTGTTGCTTTTTTCTTCAGCTAAATGCACAGTTTTTTGCCTACCCCGTAAGGGAACGGCGTGATTGGGTGTGTCTGTAATAAAATGGTAAAATATTAACAATATTGACCGCGAAAAAAATGTGTATATTATAAAAGGTGTTCCAAATGTATATTCATAAGAAAATTAAAGTCTACATAGAATTATAAATAATGTTTTACACTATGGCAGAAACCTGCTGGAAGGGCGTTATTAGAAAATACAAACATACTTTTTTGGTCAATATTGAAAACATTTTCCTTTATTATTAATGTAATTTTATAGGAAGTGATATTATTCTTCAAAAGTGAAATTTACAGGTCACATTAAACTAATTATGACTATATTAAAATTGTTTCAGTAACTTTTATGACGGTAAAAGAAACTACTTCCATCTAAACCAGACTACATATTTCCAACGAAGAGGAATGTTTAAAGTCCGAGTGTTAGTATCGTTTAAACCGAGGACGTTGTATCGTTTATTCGGTTCCTGCCACGTACACACATCCCACGGGTCCCTCTGGCTACGAACTAATGACACTCCCCGACAAGAAATACGTTCACTTTTCCTCCCCCCTTGTCGCCATCGTCCCCTTCCTCTCCCGGGTCTTGTGATGAGCCTCGAACATGAATTCCCTTTTTTTCCTATATCCGAGCAAAACTGTCGTCCAATCAAGTTAAAGCCCCGACATCTTCCACATGTTCCAGGACATGATATATCTAATGAGGTGGGTGCAAGAATATTATTATTACTATTATTATTATTATTATTATTATTATTATTATTATTATTATTATTATTATTATTATTATTATTAGCACCGCGACTTACTACCCGTTCAGGTTATAAGCACTTACACTAATGTGTAATGGTAGGCTGATTGTGAGATGAAATGGAGGACCTACAGTTTAACGTGGAATCCGAACCACGGTGGAGGCCTGGCATTCCACACATTCACAAGTTGTGATTAATACACGTATTGTCAGAGGTGAAGGAAGGGTATAGCAATCAGATAAATCTGTGCCAGGACCGAGGATTGAACCTCAGACTCCCAGCACATAAGTCCGACACCTTACCCCTAGACCACCAGGTCACCCCGCATGAATATTGTGACCTATACTTGTCCTAGGATATAGTACTGTGAGGCTGTATCTCATGAGGTGGGTGAGTTTACACAGTCACCGTGCTACTTGCGCCTTGACTGGCTTTTTAAAATG
The DNA here is from genome assembly GCA_902151455.1 of Timema bartmani. Lineage (NCBI taxonomy): Eukaryota > Metazoa > Arthropoda > Insecta > Phasmatodea > Timematidae > Timema > Timema bartmani. Next base: position 120,977 of record CABFWB010000319.1, read on the forward strand.
ACCTTTTTGTGGTTTCCTATTCTAGATACACATATGATACCACGGACCTTTTTTTAATCTGTATCCTGGCAGTAAGAGTCCCGCAAGCCATTTTCGTGACCAAGCCAAATAGCCTAAGTTGTAGATGATTTATAAAAAATACATTAACAATAAAATTATTTAAAGATAAAAAGAATAATTTAGTGACACTGTAGGACTATTTCTAGAATTATTTAAGAATTTGTGGTTTTATTTTGACGTTACATCTTTAAAACTTGCTGAATGAAAAATAAATTCTCTAACATGGGAAATCCTATTTTGACCTGCCATGATGGTTCGGGTAGACAACATCCTTAAAAATATTATCTTGTGAAATGATATCGATATACCTCCCTAATCTTTAATATAGTTGTAAATTTAAACGTTATATGATCGAAGAACTCTATGTCACTTCTCGGTCTCTCTCTCTCTCTCTTACACACACACACACACACACACACACACACACACAAACAAAATATAAATAGCTAAGCACATTCACCCACGTCAGCGTATAAAAAACTGATTAAAAATAGAACTAATAAGATCAGTTTTTGGGAGTATTTCAAAGTCTTACTGCCCATGCGGCCTATTTGAATATTTGCACTACTGGAGTGGGGGAATGGGAGGTAGAATCTAGATGTAAATGCACCTCCATTGGCGTAGAATAAGAGTAGGAGATGAACCCGCCTCGGTGGCCGCATGGTCTAAAGCGTCATTCTTGCAATATATTGGCTGCCGATGATGGGGAGATCGAAGTTCTTATTCCGATCAGGTGTACTGAGAGTGTTTTCCCTAAATGATTTTCCACTCCACCTCCACACATGCGGGTGCACTTAATCTAAATTCAACCTTATTCATCCCTAACACATTAGCGTAATTAGTACAAAGGCGTATAACTCTAACGGTTAGTAATACGCGTTTTCAAAAATAAAGAAAACAAGTGAGGGACCATTTTGGAGAGAAACGCTCACTACACCCGGCTAGGATTCGAATTCCCCTCCCTACGCCATTCTAGCAATAGGTTGGATTACTGAAGACCGGGTGATCGGGGTTATAATCCCGGTGGGATGAACTTAGGGTGTTTTTTTTTACTAAATTGTTTATTACTCTCACTATTAGGATGAGGATATTGACTCAGAGGGGGACGATTTACCACTCCCTCCCTTTCCGCACCACTACCGTAGCTACGCACCTAGGCCACAGACACAGACAAGGAAATTCTCTGTGACTTAGGCTCAATTCCCTGGTCCAGTTTGTCATTTTCCATTTGAAGCCCGTCTACAACCAGTCTCACCCGCTTGTTGGACAGCGGACTCGTAATATTTTCTGTCTATAGAAGCATAAGCAAGCACAGTCGGAATATTCGCAGTTGTCGGGAGAAAATGAACTGATTATCCCTCTCTTGCGTCTATGTAGTTGCGTTAACTTGCATTCAGCCAATCAGAAACAAATTTAGGTAAACTACTGTATTAAACTAAAGCTATTAGTTATTTGGTCAAGGGTAACAGCTCGCGTGAAATATATGTATGGTTAAAGAAAGGTATTGCACTTTAAATTTTTTACTAAGAGTAAAAATTTAACAACTTTTTTTATATATTAATTTGATTGTATTTAATTCGTATTTGTAAACTTTACTAATACTTTTATGATGTAGTCATCCATTTTGGTTGAAATTACGTCTCTTGATGTTTCATTGAAGACCGTCCTCTTTCAAGCAAGAAACGAACACAGCTTGTCTTGGGCGTGTGCTTTGCGAGTGCGTGTCTGACAAGCGTGTGCGACTGACTGATTCTATACCCTGGTTTTGGTTGGAAGAACAGTAGATAAAATTCAAACACATTTCTTTGCGGCCCATTAATAATATCTTACTATATTATTTGCGTTATTCTATTGGTACTGATAATGTCTATCAAAATCTACAGCTGCAGATCACATGACTTGATGTTTGAATATATTAACAGCAGTAAACCCTTGCGAAACTTTCACACATTCAACCTTACCCTTCCGACCCCTTCTGCTCCCCCCCCCCCAAAAAAAGATTTAGTCTTTTGTTGGGTTGTTGAAATTAAATACTCAGCGAAGTGTATACACAAAATAGCCAAGAGAGTTTATTTGTTTATTTTCGGTAATTGTTACAAAAATATTGTTAGATTTTCTTTTAACTTAAATTTTAAACAAACAACATGTTTTAATGTAAACTGACTATGCTATGTCAGAAGTTGGTAAAAAATCCTCTCCACTGATACCTTATTCATTGTTTTAGTACCTTAAGTAACTAACTTCTACTGTTCTTCCTACCAAAATCATACTTTAGATGAGCAATCATAAGGGAAGCCTTAGAAAATTTGCGGAGGACATTGATCAGGGAAGAAAAACGATAGCGATCCTATAGGTAAGCACGGGACGGGGGGGACGGGGAACCGACTCGAGGAGGCGCCAAACAGAGCTAAACCTAACCTAACGTAGCCTGGGCGTGATATAAAAATAATTACCAAACCTAACTTAACTTAGGCGTAATAGTGGAGTTGCTAAGCATAACAATCGTACACTTTTTGATACTAAAATGAAATTTGACATTTAGTGACACTCTCAAAAGGTTATGTTACATTTGCCATCTTGAAAAATTGGCACCCTAAAACTTTTTTTTTCCAATTATAACGCAAACCGTTTATATTGTCAAAGAGTTTGTTAAACTTATAATAAGAAATATAAGATAACATTACCTACAAAATAAGTTCTTATATTTTTATTTGTAATCCTAACAGTTTTTGTACAATCTCGAAGTGAAACGTTTAGCGTATAATTAACATTTGTGGAGTTTCTCCTTAAGATTATTTTACTATCGAACCCAGGCTACGTTAGGTTTGGGGAATATTTTCATCTTTTCCCAGAGTCCAATCGCCATGGGAAATGTGATAACAGCTAGCAGAAGATTTAAAGAACGATCAAAAGAAAAACATAACTACAAATAAATTATTTGTTGTGAAAGTTTTGACTGATATGGTCTAGTGAATGAATACACGAGAGTATATCTGATGGCTTTTGCTAGCTGTCAGTTACTACCACTCCTATGTGAATAGACTGTATTATCCACCAGTTATATAGGAGGGTGCCACAAAGCAATCCCGCCTGGGCACGAAATTTGCCTAGGGCCGCCCCTGCTCAGTTCTATCATTGACTAGCCCGGTGACTTATCGATGAAACGGTATTATCTAATAATATTTATTCCTCTGGCCTTATATATAGTTGTTGCACTTAGAAGGATGTCCATCTCGGCCCACGGAACATCACGTCAACCTCCCCTACACCTCCTTCCCCGGCTTTGCTCTTCCCTTGCCGTGCCGCACGGAACATAACCTCTCCGTTCTTTGTTTCAACTTTATGGACAGACAATGAACACTTACAAAACACTCTTTCCTGCTGCATGCCTGCCTGTTTGTTCAAACATTCCCTTCTCTCTCGCTCTTTCTCTCCATTATATTACCACAGCCACTACCGTGTTTTGGGTCTGAAAGATGTTATCTACACACACACACGCGCGCGCACACACGCGCACACACGCGCGCGCACACACGCGCACACACGCACACACACACACACAAGCTGAGGCCCAAAGTTTGTGAAAAATGTGAACCCAAAGGAGCATTCCCAGCACCAAAGAACTCACATATACACCTGCCTCAGTGGTCGTATGGTCCAAGGCATCACTCTCACAATAGACTAGACTGCTGATGACGGGGAGATCGGTGTTCGAATCCCGGTAGGGTGTAATAAGGGTAGTTTTCTACTCTCCCTCCATACAAATGCGGTTACAATTCCTATAAATTTAACCTTCCTCATCCTTAGCTCATAAGCATAATTAGAACATATGCGAATAACCTGAACAGACGTGGTGTTAAAAAGACTCACTTATACACACTTGGTCCACTTCACCCCAACACTAACTGTTGCATCACAACAGAGGGAGTAATGAAGTATCACGTAACAGTGGCCATAACGAAACATTCCTACCCTCACACCCGCCACGTCTCAGTACCCGTTAGGGCTGTACGTATACATTAATTACTACGCTTATGGAGTATGAATGAGGAAGGTAAAATTTTAGATGAAATGTACCCGTACTTGCGTGGAAGGACAGTAGGAAACCAGTTAAGTAAAACGAACCTTGGTACGCCCAGTCGGGGTCCAAAGCCAAACCCACCTGTCCGAGTGCTATTTATGTTAACTAATACCAGCCCGCTTCGGTGGTAGGATTTTCTAGCGTTTCACTTCCGCAATAAACTCGACTGCTGGTGACGGGGGGATAGGAGTTTGAATCTCAGTCGTGTGTACAAACGGTGTTTTTCCCTAAATTGTTTTTCACTCTACTTTCACGCAAATGTGGATACACCTCTTCTAAATTCATCCCTTCCTCTTCACAAACACATTTGTGTATTTAGTTCATATGCGAAAACCCGAACGGGAGGTGAGACGCTGTGACAGAAATAAATAAATTGGCATAACCTTTAAGAAGAAAAAAAAAGCATATTGATAAAAGGTCTATATTCTTACAACTCTCAAAATTAACACAATCTTTCAAAAAAGAAATATGTAGAGCACATGTATTTGCTATGTAGTATATTAAAGTAGATTTAATAACGCTTTGGTTGTTATATTAAGTCATTCCCTTATAGCAAACGTCCTTACAGAGCTTGTGGACACGTTAAAAAAAAAGTGCTATCTTTTTAAAAAACGCACGTCATTTTAATAATCCAAATTAAATCTAAATATAATTCAGTCAAGAATACCGTTTGACTTCAAGATAACAACAAAATCGCGTACTTGGCCTTTACCACGGCACAAAACATAGCTCCAAATGGTTCAATATCGTTTTAGAATGAAAATATTAAAAATAATTACTGATTAGACGTTGAAAGGCAACCACAATTAAAATAACTAGCTCTATCAATTACTTTAAGTAATGGTTATCAAATAGCTACCATTACAATTTTTTATTCACGCGATTTTATTTTTCATACCCTAGTTCGGGACGCTACATAAATATTTGAGTGTTCCAATCAATGTCAAATATGACAGCTCTTTCTTCCAATAAGCTTTATACTTCATGAAATATTTACCCATAGCTCATCCACGAAACTCTTTCTCCACAGTCCTAACAACGCCTTCTCTCCCCTATACTTTTTTTTGTGTAAATAATAATACTACTAGTAATAAAAACATTTCGGTACGCATGCGATAGCTGTCAAACTATTTTTAACGCTCCATATTTTTGTGTATTATTTTTATAATTTCAAACATTGTTGTGATTTCTTCCTAAGCCGATCACAAAACTCTGTCTCCTAAAATGAGAAGTAAAACAGATGAGGACATTTTGACAGTCACGTTAATTTTTACACGGTTTATTTATTTCTTAAAGGTGTGCAATAAACTTCTAAAGCAGGAAACAATGTCTTGCTAGAAGTTTTTGGTTGTTGTTGTATTTTTGATGATGATAAGACGTAAAGTCATGCGAACAGGCGAAAGAGCAAAGCAAATACTTCAGCTTATCCTTTTGTCTTGAATAATATGTCTGTTGTGAGTTTTCACTTAGCGTTATTCTCTCTGCAAATTGCGTTTATCTCTTTGTACAGGGCTTTCAAGAACTAGCATTGAAAGTTCAGAATATTGCGTGGATTCAAACTTTCTTATTCGTTTCTAACTACATAATCACATGTTTTATCAGGAAACACTCAAGTTTAGTAAAAGGAGGATTGTATTTCAGAATAGGTAGGTCTATTTAGTGAAATATATACTATGGAATAGAGCTCATCCTCTTTTATTACTTAAAAGAGCCACCAATGTTTTGGATACGCAATTTCATGTCAATTAATGTTTGACATGAAATTGAATGAATTTACAACATATTAATTAATTAATATTGTTATTTTAAAAATTATTGACTTTGACCTAGTTTTTTTGGATTTTATTGAGTTTAAATCTTATACTAGGAACATTTTGGAGAATTTTTCAGTTATACTATTAGGAATTATGTACTAAGAAAATAAAAGGTCAAGGAGAAGGATGAGTAAAAATAACGCAAAATTAGTAAGAAAAAAAATGCAAAAAATACACAATAAAAATGATTTAACTATTTTTATTTTTTTATTTTTAACTTGTTTTTCCTTTCGCATTTGATAATAATTTTAATTCAAGTTTCCCCCCTTTTCTTTCCTTTCAAATTTATGTTTGGTGCACCCTACTATAGCGATTTTAATAGGAAACTCGTTGATAGCTATAAAAGCTACTAGAACTACTTGTATTCATAAGCCAAAGCATATGATTTGAAAGGCCAAATATTAAGCAGCTGACACTCTTGAAACGGATTTTTTTCTACAATAAACCGAATAATAGTAATAGATTTTTGTTTATTTTTTAACATAAAAAAATCATTGTTGGTTGTTGAAAGTTGGCTTCTGATAAACATATTTTTCAAGCCTCTTACAAGTCGAATGAAGGTACATTTATTTCCTTCTCACTAGCCTCATCTTTAATATATTAAATCTCGTCATTATTGAACCTTATGCTAAAACTATCAACAATATGAAGCTACGACAGGCCTAGCAAGCCGGTAGTGGAAAATATATGGCTTGGATAAAAAACTGACCCAGGCTGGAAACAGAAATTGAGTTAAAAGAAATTATTGTTTTAATATAAAGATGGTAATATAAAAAAATACTTAGTGATGTTGACTAGTAGTCGATAGTTGGTTGGGGAAAGGTAGCCATTATTTACGGCTGGTAGAGTAGGAAAAATGTGCCAGTAAAATATACCAATTAAGGAGGAGGTAAGCTGGTATAATAATTCCAGGTAGCGGAATTTTGCAGTTAGTCAAGTGCGGCTCATCTCTCTGAAGAAAGGACTGGTAGAGGGAGGCTTGTGTTTTGGATGGGTGGCTTAGTACCACTATAGTCAATACAATGTTTAACATAAAATTATAATCTAGTCTGTATAAATAATGATTTTAATTATAACAAAACCATAATAAAAGGTGTCAGTTTGTTTTTAATAATCAATAGTACTATTGATTAAATAAGTATCTATTAATATTTAATCAATAGTACTATTGGTTAAATAAGTATCTATTAATATTAAATATAACTGATATTAGGGGCATTCCCTTTAATTTAATTTTGAATAAAGCTGCTACGCAACAAGGTGGTGCCGTGACCAAGCTACACGGATTCAAACGGGAATAGAGGTCGGATCGGGATACGAGACACTAAACCACGAAGACGAAGAGAGAAGGTTGAGTGACAAAATAACTAGTTCATTCTTTGATTTAATTACAAATTAAGTTGCGACGCAACATAATAGCCACAACAATATCCCTAAACCGTTAAAATAACGAATATTAAGGGTGTGCGAAGGTAATTTTTTAAATGAAAAGCGAAGTCGAAGCGATGTTTTGAACACGTGAAGAACCGGAATCTAAAATGAAGTTTTTGTTGTTTTCACATGACATTAATTTTATGTTTTAAATTATCAATTAAATGCATCTTGGTAAAGAAACAAAATGAATCACACTAAATTATTTAATGCGGACATATCTTATTTTATTTATGCTTATGTTACGTTATCTGTAATTTAATCACTAGTTCTGTTTATTTGCTTTTATAAAAAATATTATAAATATGTTGAAATTTGCTGATATTTAATGAGATATTTCAAATATTGTAACTATATATAGAAGTTTTCTTCTTCATTCATGACGTGAATATTATTGTAAGTGTAGAATTCGAATCTATGGAAATTTGACCTTTTACTTTGACATTTCGAAGCTTCACACAACTCTAATAATAATAATTATTATTATCATAGAAGTAGAATTATTTAGAACTGTCAGCATATTTTTTAACACCCCTCTATTTACTCACAGCCATATCCCCTTGGGACGTTTTAGAAGAGGTTTTTATTTTTGTGCCTCGTCAACCATTTTCAATGAAGACGGAAAAATCATCGGTACCTTCAAATATCTCCCTTTCATCCTTCTTCTCTTCATATTGAGTCACCCCGTGTCTACGTCATGAATATTCCCCATCATTTCTTCAGTCTCCTTCACTTCAAACCTCCCTCCCACCTTCCCCTGATTTTCTTTCCCTCGCACATATTTTATACACAACGTCGAGGGTAAAAAAAAGATTCGTAAGCGGGTGTTTTCCAATTCGTAGGTGATATTTTATGCCTCGAATGTTGCTACACGTTGAATGTGTTTATAAGTTGAGGACTCGAGGGGGGAGCACATATATGTATATACCTTCTACAGCTTTACAATGTTCAGTTTACTGGGTTCCTCCATAAAATTATTGGTATGATACAAACCAGAACACCTGCTCTCCACAAAACTGTCGAACGACGGAGTGAAACCCAAGAACCTTAACTTGCTTTCCGTTGAAAGAAGAACCATAAAAATGTGGATGTATTACAAACATTTTCGAATATTCGTAGTATTTCAAGAGGTAATCTCTGAGTATATCTAGAAACTACGAATAAACCAAAATATTAGAAACACAATATCTAGTTTGCAAAAATATATGGAAAATAGGAATACAACGGGGGGGTTGAACCTGTTTCCGACAGTCGCAATTTCAAATTTCGCGCAAAGCCCGTTTCCTGTTATTTTTATAAAAATTTTTATTTTTAGAAACAGCAGGTAGATTTGTGTCCTCTGCGAAGGTTATAGGGCTTTATTATCCTCAAGTTTTAGATTTTACTCATGGGTTGGAAAACTATATCTATAACTTACTAAAAAACGCTTCATTGGCCGCATGGTCTAAGGCTACACTCTCGTGTTATACTAGACCGCCGATGACAGGGAAATTGGGGTTCAAATTCCGGTAGGGTGTGCTGAGGTTGGTTTTTCCAAAATTGTTATTTGCTCTCCTTACACGAAAATGTGGGTACATTTTCATTAGATTCAATCTTCCTCATCCCTAACTCAGTATCGTAATTAGTATATACGCTGTGGTGAAAAAAAATGTATGTATTTTTATTAATTTTTTTATGAATATATACGAATGAATTTATTTAATTTATAATATATAATAAGGTTGTTGGGCGCCAAATACCAACCACTTTTTATTTTTGTGAAGTAGATAGATTTTTTATCATTAAACAAATTTATCCCCATAAACTGCTCAGCGGTAAGACCAAAACCCTTTCTCTCAAGACCCCTGGACTTTACCTAAAGTTTTGACTTAAGTTGGACACTTACAACAGAAACTTTCTGAAGCAGATTATTATTCTTGCTCTGGACATCCAATCTACTGAGAATAGCTATACATGGGATGCAAGTTCAAAAGAAAAATACAATGTACATTGATGTAAATAAAAAAACAAACAATTAAATTTAAAGAGTGATTGTAATTATTGATGTAAATGATGTCCTTAAATAAACCCTACCTATCAAGGCATGCCTCCTATGTTATAAAATTAATAGAAGCATTGTTAAGCAATACTTGATAATGTTAAACTCTCATTTGAATTGTGAGGATAAAAGAATATATATATATACATATATAATTATTGACACAGGAATATTTCTTTAAACAAAATAACAGTATTTTAACAACAACAAAAATTATCCCTTATAACATGTAACAATAATGCTATGATTCTTTAATAAACAAAAATATTGTTCTGAGGTGGACAAACGGTAATAATTCTGGTTTGAAAACTGAAGTTATTTATCCTTCTTTAATAATTTTAAGTATTATAGTCAATTATTTAAATCCATAACAGGATGATTACAGATGAATTTGATCTCACCCGAAAATGTCCTTGCTCTTGTAAATGTTGACCCAAAGCTCCGTCAACATTTAAGTCCCCGGCATTAAATTTCCACAAAAATCTTCCTTGTTAACTTCAACTCGACCTTCCTCACAGGTTAATACTTCCTTTTAGAGAAGCTTTGGATGATAAGAATTAAAATGAACCATAAATAAATATAATTAAAGGATCCCCAGATCGGGTCCTTCCTTCCTTTTCCAAAACCAATTTTAGATTCACAACAAAAACTTAAACAAAACACAAACATGTTCTTTTTTTTCTTTTTCTTTTTTAAAATAAACAATCTCCGGCCTAAGAGAAAATATTCACCGGGAATTATAACAAAGAATAAAACAAACAGTCCTAACTATTTAAATATTGAGAGTATTACTATAAAGATAATTATAATTTTGACATATGAATATAAGTCATCTTTAGAATTAATTTAAATTTGGCACCAAAAAACCAAACGAAAATAATAATCTCTTCCGCTAGGGGTAATTATTTCTCCAAGTGACAGCAAGATGTCATAAGCGTCCAAGAACATAAAAATAAATTAATATCATAATAGTTCCGAAATAAATCACTCTCTAAAGCAGATAGCGTTAAAATCACCTACCAACAAAAATGATAAACACGGCGGGTTGGCAGTTTATGAATCAAAATAAAGAAAGATGATTTAATATAGTGAAATAAAGGTAGGTAGATTATATGTATAATTTATATTTTAATTGTAAATGAATAAATAATGAATATTCGAACTTTTAGGAGTTGTGAATGAAATTTAAAACAAATAAACAGTAAAATTGTCAACGTTATTTTATATTTGAAGAATTGAGTCAACTGACTATTAGATTTCTATTATAAGTAACTCTTTTAACCAAAAATAACATCACAACGCGTATAACCTGAACAGGTAGTAAGACGCGGTGCTAATAAATTAATACTACAAAGAGAGATAAGGAAACCCTTTACACGTGCGGCTATCTACCACGTGTTTTCAGTTGTAGCTTTGCTCTCTTGGTGTCAGGTCATCCATAAGTCTTGGTCCTCGAGATTTTCACCAGAAGTTTTGTAAATTTTGGGTAAATCTATAACGCAACACTTTTCTTTAAGTAACCTTTTTTTTTTGACACAGGGAACCCTGTCTTGATAGCGTTCCTATATTCACAATCTACAGTAGCGTAAATCATGTAGGCCTATAGATTGCGACATCGCTATATAAAGTTTAACTTTGATCTCTAGAATAAATGATTTTTCAAAGGGAAATTACAATCATTTTGGTAGAAATTGAGAAATTACTATCTAAATAAATAGTCTTTTTTCTGAAATTCAAGCATCCCCATTTAATATTTTTCAAATTTGAAAATGTTGGGCACATTCTTGGTGTATAAGCTTTTACTACAAAAACAAATTAAAATAGGTTTGGGTGTTATTCGAGAAATCGCTGACGAAAGGAATCAAAACTCGTTTTAAATATGATGGAAAATGATTTAAGAAAAGGACATACAATTTTCCAGAATTATCGCATTTTTCACCTAGAGAGTTTTTTTTTGTATTATAGTTTGTGTATATTTCTGCACTATAATTTGTTCATGACTATGATATGTAACCTAATTTCCCTATATTGGTTCCGTTTTATGTGTTTCATTTAAAAATAAATAAATACATTCACTATGTGCAAGAAGTGTACAAATCAAAGTTATCGGCTTCAAAGATGAACAAACACACTTGAACCGTATTACTTTGAAATGTTTCAAGAAAGGATTACGAAGGAGGAGTAGGGAAAGGGGGAGTGGGATTCCTTTATTTTCGATTGATTTTGACAATGGCTTTATTTGTCAAGCTTTCCTTTTGTCACGATGTTGGTAAAATGTTAAATCTATTTCGTTGGCGCACTTTACGTGAGTGTACTTCTGATTTGCTTTCAGTCTAAGATTTTTGTTTTATTTTTCACTGCAAGGGTGGAGGCGAGTTGTTTCTTTGTAAATAAACGAGTTAAGTTACTGCTATTCTATAGCTATACTATGAGTTTTACTTCCATTACTATAGGTATTGAATAATGTTATGCGTCAGATCAGAACAAGAAGGGAGAGTTTAGAGAAAATGTACCATAATTTTCACGGAGGAAGATATGGAAACATCCGCTTCGGTAGCCACATGGTCTAACACGCTACTCTCGCAGTAGACTGGACTTACGATGACGGAGAGATTGAGGTTTGAATCTCGGTTGGGTTTGATGAGTTTTTTCCAAAATGGTTTTTCACTCTCCCTCCAAGCAAGTGTGGGTACACTACCTCTCAATATAACCTACCTATTCCCTAAAAGATTAGCGTAATTAGTACATAGGCGTATAACCCGAATGCATAGTAGGACGCGGTGCTAAAAAACAAAGATATGGAAACCATTTAGGCAAAACAATCACTTGGAAGCCTAGTGTATTAACCTTCTCAGACTTTATGAATCATATTTTTGAAGACGTACTGAGCTTCACTTTTTATCACTTTCTCAAATCAGAATAACAATACCTACTGTGGATTTTTTAGGATCTACGATGCTGACATAAAAACTAACAGTTGAGAACACGACTTTCTTATAAGATTTCCCCGACCCCGAGGTGCAGTTTTTTAAGGCAGTGAAAGTGACCTTGGTAGATTTCATCAATCAAGGGGAATCAGCAATATGGGGAGGACTCTCTTTTGAGGCGGCGAGGGTGGCAGGAGACCTCGCGAATTATATCGGAGCAACACTCGTTGTCAAGGCGTGTGAGAGTCAAACAGTACGGAGGTGAAATAATCACTCCTACTCGGTTTTAACATAAATCATATATAGAGAGAGTAATTCACAATATGTTTGCCAAGAATATATTTTAATAAAACAACGTACATTAATAACGCTGATATTCATTTTACTGTGTTCCTCATAAATTAATAAGCAATTTTATTACCGCATAATAACGTTGGTAGGATAGTAGCTACCAGACGCCCAAACGAAGTAAAATATCACCTTTGGCACTTGAATCAAATATGATCAGGTAGTATACTAAACTGGTCAGGATCCGAACTAATGACACCCTGAGAAGATACGACGCTTGCTGGTACACCCAGCTGGTATTCGAACCACAGTCTCCTAGTTAAAATGCACATTTTTTAAAATCGTTACTGCGTTTCACTACCCGTTTGGTTTATATGCATATGTTATATCTATGCTAATAGGTAAAGGGTGAGAAAGGTTAAACTTGGAGAAAAGTACACATATTGGCGTGGAGGGAAGGTGGATAACCATTTAGGAAAATACATCCACCCAGGATTTTAAACCCCAACCTTCCCGTTATCGGCAGTCTAGTTCATTGCGAGAGTGCCATTTTAGGTCATTCGAATGCTGGTCCTTAAACTTTTAATTTAAGCTACCTTTTAAATCCGAGTTTAGTTTGTAGTTTCTGAGATGTGTTTGTGTGTTCTTATTGTGTTAATGATGGTAAAAGTAAAAACACAAGCCTCATCTCCACAAAAATGTATTACGTTACGTTTATTTAATCTTTTTTTCTATACATTACTTGAACTTTGAGATTTTTAATCAAACCTTGCAATCGTACGGAACTTAGTAAGTTAATTTAAGAACATGATGAAAGAGAAAAATATTATATTCTGTAGACCATCGGCTCCCAAACTTTTGGAATGGCGTACCATCCCAACAATTTCCGTAATTTGGAGTAGGTACCACCGTTTCCGTGTTTATAACAAGACTGTGCGGCTGCACCGTTTGTCTGAGCTTTAATCAATGTTGCCACCCCTACAACCACTGATTGAATCTATTTTAATTTAGGTTTAGGTCGTAGTATATTTATTAGATTTTATGAGTCCTTTTTTTACGACTTTAATTTGTTTGTTTTGTTTGGCTTCTCACGGCATACCATCAGGAATAATTGTACGTCCAACAGTTTGGGAACCGCTGCTGTAGAACTTTTAATAAGCCTTCACTATCTTGGGCTTATTGCAATAAGCCTGGACTCGACTGAATGAGCGAGCAAAGGTGCATTTTCTTAATAGCTTAAGGCTGTATGGGCTTATTGCAATAAGCCTAAAAATTATCAGGCTGATACGCAAATATATTATTTTCCAATTAGCCTGGCTCATTGTAAATTGAGGGTGCCTTTTGCAATAGGCCAGATTTTCCAATTCACCTACGACATATAAATACACACACACACATTTATAATTCGGAAACTATTGGTTTTATAAAAATATATTTCAAATAATGATTTTTATATTCAATATGCCTTCATTTTTGAAATGATAAGTTATTTCGTATCACAAAGAGGTGCGGAGATACGATAAAAATTGGGTTTTTCCTTTAAGTGTAAATTACCTTCAAAGTAATTTTCATGAAGAAATGCTAACTCCCATTTTGTTTTATTACTAAACAATACATATATACGAATTTTAATCGAGTCAAGTTTGATAAAATATATTTTTCTCTTTCCACCCTTAAGAAAAAAAATACTAACATTAATTTTAGGGTTGGATAGATTATTTTAAAAAAATCTCTGAGAAACCTTATGAAAACCCCATGTTCCAATGTTCCAAGCTTTATCCCATTTGGTAAAATAGTTTCGTCTCTAGTCAGAGATACAGACTGATATTATTAAAAAAAACATTATTTCGGATTCAGAAGGTCATGAAATGTCGACTTCCATCAAAATCTCGAATTTGATTTTTTTTTTGACAGTTACTGTTTTTTCTCAAGCAGAGAGGTGTGAGAAGTTAAAAAGTAACATATATTAACCTAAAAATTTCATCTCACGGCCAATATGACTTAAAGTAATCTATCTCTATGTATTTAACATATGCACAATAATTGTGCATACATATTAACGTCTCACGCTGTATTCTTGGTTCAAGTTCATTCTTAAACTTTTGGCTAAATAGTTAGTAAGTGGTTTACAGCGTCTTGGTAAATCATTTGTGTGGTCCGCAGCTAAATAAAGTTGGTGACTTATGCTTTACCAATTATATCCAAGAAACCATTTAAAATTAATAAAAATTATTTAACTGGCATCATAAAGCTACCATGGATCAACGATGGAGTGTGTTTCTGATTGTTATTAAATGGCCGACGATTTTAAACATCTATTACCAACCAACCCTTAAAATATGAGCGATAAATGACCCTAACACAGGATTAGCCCTAGACAACTCAGTGGTAGGATATTGACTCGCTAAGTTGGAGGTTCTGGATTTGGTTCAACATTTCAAAAGAATTAAAAAAAAAAGTGAATTAATTAAGTTCAAGAACATAATATAGGTTTGAAGTCACTTCACCAACTTTTTGGTTTTTAGTTTGGGCTTTCCGAATTTCTTCGTAAAAGCGTTTCATTGCCGTGGAATGCTTATGCCTTTTGCCGTTTACATCTCTTCTGTCATCTTTAAACTTTTGTGGGGCAATTTTTAAAAATAATAAACATGTTTTTCTCACTATTATTACACTTCACACATCCCTAAAGACATTAAATGCAACTACACTCTGCCACATTGAAAAAAAATCATTTCATCAATGTCGCACTTGCCACACTGACTTGAAAATGGTGGAGCCCAGGTAACAATCCCTAAAGAGAGATGGTGATGTGTCAGGGTGATAAGCTGTACAAACATGCCAAAACCACTAGCGACAGATTTATGGTATCAAGAACAGACAGCTAGTGACTTGGAGTGAGAAGGTATGAGTTGTCTGCTCTACTCTGATCAGGCCGTTCTGTTTCGGCTATTGCAGGGTCTTATCAGACATATTTTCAAAATACAGGGGCAAAATATGAAGCACCTCAGTTCGTATCAGTTTACATGAGTTTTAGATTGAATATTAATGTTAATGAAGTACCATTATAAAGTTAAAAGAAGTCGGCATTAATTGATTTACTTCCCCCATTTATTGCACACCTTTAAGTATACAAAATATTTAATTGAATATTGCATTTATTTGGCAATTTTTTACGGAATTAATTAAAGATTCATTGAAATAATATTTATTTCAAGTAATAAACCTCCTCAAGTATTTCTAACATTCCAAATATGAAATCTTTACATCATTTGGTTTTTCTAAAAATTGTTGCATTAGATGCCAAAATTTCAAACTTTGAGTAAACACTGTGCTTAAAATATACATTTAATCTATATTTATTTGTTTTAAGAAGACCTAATAATATATATATAATTATTATAAATAGCTTTTTTCGATTAATCTAAATAACTTTTTTTCTACTATTGTGGGGAAAAAAAACACTTAATATTTTCATATGTTTATTGGAATTATATATGGCGATGATTTAACAGCTGCGATTTTTCTCAGAGAAGAATTATATTTTTAAAATGAGGAGTTTCCGTTGTGTTGCTGGACTCATTCCTTTCTAAGAGTATTTTTAAAATTTGAATCCCGGTGAAGTAAAATTTGCTTAGTCTTTTCTTTGTGTGAAATTATTTAAAACTAGAGGGGTAGTGGCCATTAGTCTCATTTGCTAGAAGCACATGTATACAAAAACTTTAAGGCGTCAGCCAGCAATTGAGCCATACCAACCGAGCGGCCGCCGCT
The DNA here is from genome assembly GCA_902151455.1 of Timema bartmani. Taxonomy (NCBI): domain Eukaryota; kingdom Metazoa; phylum Arthropoda; class Insecta; order Phasmatodea; family Timematidae; genus Timema; species Timema bartmani. The sequence goes on from CABFWB010000319.1 coordinate 137,384, forward strand.
TGTTGGCCAAGATAGTGCCAAATTCCGTGGATAGCGGGTGTCGTGTGGTCAGCAAAACGAACCCTTTGGCCGTTTATCTCAGTGTTCTAGACCGGAACCACTACTTTTTCCTTCAAGTAGCTCCTCATTTGTCCTCACGAGGCTGATTTGAGCCCGTTTCACACCAACAGTTTCACAGAAAATCCTCGAGTGTCGGGGATCGAATCTGGGACCTCTGGATCTTTAGCCAGGATCTTTGAGCCCTGGACCAAATGTTTAGACAGTAAACTATTTTTTAAACAAATCTGTGGGATGCTTTTATTCAAACAGCTTAGAGTTGTTAGTATACTAAATTCAGAAACACATAAATGTATACTTACTATCTTGAAAACAGATTTTGGTGACTGACAGTAGAACTTACATAGGAAATTAACAATCTTTAGTGAAAAGGATTGTACAAAATATATATATTATTCATACAAAGAAAATATCAAAACGCGGATTGCGACTTTATATATTCCTCAATAAAATACCACAACACAATATTAACTTAAAACAATTTTTTTAGTCCGATTTTACAATATCAAAACAAGAATTGCTACTTTAAATAAAATCGTAAAAAAAAAGTTTTAAGTCAATACTGGTCCTACCGATGCATAAAAAAAGTTTACATACTTGAGAATGAAGAGGTTATCAAATTTTTATAAAGCTAATAACTTAAGTTTTATTGGTTTTTGTTTGTTTTGGTAGTTATTATTATTATTATTATTATTATTATTAGCACCGCGTCTTACTACCCGTTCGGGTTGTACGCACTTACGCTAATGTGCAATGGTAGGGTGATTGTGAGATGAAATGGAGGACCTACAGTTTAACGTGGAATCCGAACCACGGTGGAGGCCTGGCATTCTTCACATTCACAAGTTGTGATTAATACACATCTTGTCAGAGGTGAAGGAAGGGTTTGGCATTCAGATAAATCTGAGCTGGGACTGAGGATTGAACCCAGGACCCCTAGCACAGAAGTCTGACACCTTACCCCTAGACCACCAGGTCACCTGTTTTGGTAGTGATATAGCTCTTAAGTCCAAATTTTTCTTACCTTTAAAATTTTTTTTTTGTTTTTTTCTAAATTATAAAATTTGAAACATTCACATTTTATTGATTTCTGAAGTGTTATTTTTCAAACTGATTATGATTATGGATTTTGTTTATTTATATATATATATATGTATATATAACTGTGAGGTTCTATAAATGTGTTTGTTCTTTGTGTAAATAAAGTACTTGTGGCCAAATAAATCTATTGAGTAAAGTGGATGATTAATGTTGATTCATATTTCAAATAACCAGCTTCGTTGGCCGCATGGTCTAAGGCGTCACTATAATGTAAGACTGGACTGTAAATTACAGGGAGATCGGGGTTCAAGTCCCGGTTGGGTGTATTAAGAGTGGTTTTCCAATTTTTTTTTTTTACTCTACCTTTACTCAAACAATGTGGTTACACTTAATCTAAATTCAACCTTCCCAATCCTTAAGTCACTAGATGTCTACAACCCAAACGTGTAATAAGACGTGGCTCTAATTATAATAATAGTGTATATCACTATTAACCACATATAGGTTAAAACAAATTTTATTTAATATAAGTATTAGTAAGTTTATAATAGTGTGTGTATGTAGGCCTTTGTGTGTATATTTGTCAAAAATATGTTTAGTACTTAATGTACTAGAAAATGGAAATTTGAAACAATCATAAAATAAACAACCACTTAACAGGTGCGAAAAAATTCAGAAACCCCAACATTTATTTTTTAAATTATCAAAACTTAAATTATCATCTCTTTATCGTAAACACTATAAAAAACCTTACAAAACACTAATATGCGTATTTTAGTTAATCATTTATTACACTTCTTTTTATCTTTTATTTGTTTGGGTCATATTGTAATAATCGGACTGCCGTAAAAAGTCAGTCTTACGTTTTAATATGTACATACTAAAACGTAAAATTTTGACTTTTTACGGCAGTCTGATTATAAAAACTGCTAGAACACTGCCTTAACTCGTGCTACCTTCACTTCCACCTTAAACATCACTGGTTTTAATTTAAAGGTTGAAATATAAATAATTAGGGATTTCTCTAAAACATATTTTTAAAGGATTCTATTACATATCTCTTATTTATATTTTAGATATAAATATATATTTATATATATAAAAATATATATAGTTACACATATATATATTTATATATATAGTTACACATATATAGTTGTGTGTATATATAGTTACACATATATATTTATATATAGCCATGTATATATAGTTACATATATATTTATATATATATGTGTGTGTGTGTGTGTGTGTGTGGGTGCGCGCGCGCGCGTACGAAAAAAATACAAACCTTTCAAAACATCATAGATCCAAGCATCCTTTGAACGCAAGTTGCCATGTTCTAGACTAATTTTTTACCCATGTCAACAAAAAGTGAATGTGTTTCAAAAGAGGTAGGAAAAAGGGCCGTAGGCAGACATTTATTTTGTGAGGAGTCCTACCGGTGGTATCTCGCAATTATTTCCTTCAGCAAAATATGTCAGGGATTAAAAAAAATGAATCACCCTTGAATCAATTAAAATATTAACAAAACATGAATGGACGATATATTTTTAAAATATTCTAACAGGATTCTAGTCCAATCAATGAAGAAGAGTATAAAAATGTATTATCAATATGTCATACTCTCAAGGAATGGGGAGGGTGGGCTTGAGCCCTCAAAACGATATCCCCAACCCACCATCTTGGACGTTCATTTAATCTTTTTCACAATAAATTTGGACCTATCCACTATTAATAAGAGAAATGTAATAGAATCCTTTAAAACTATATTGTAGAGAAATCCCTAATTATTTATATTTCAACCTTTAAATTAAAACCAGAGATGTTTAAGGTGGAAGTGAAGGGAGCACGAGTTAAGGTAGTGTTTTAGCAGTTTTTATGTCAACAATTATTTTTTTTACAAAATAAAGAAAATATTGCTCCAGTACAAAAATAGAATTTAATTTGTTTCACATGATGACTTCAAAATTTCTTGAATATCTGTCAAGGGTTTTCAGAAATTAATGACAACTTTTTCTCTTCATTTAAAAGGTTTGTTAGAGAATGCCACCATGCCCATGATGTATATTCAGGAACTGTTGATATCAACATATGAAGTAAATTAAACTTTGTGTTGGTACTGGAGCAATTATTTATTTATTTTGGCAAAAAAAAGTTTTGCTATAAAAACTGAAAAGACACGCCCCCCCCCCACCCTCCCTCCACCTAACCGACCACGAGCTATCAGATAATTCAGCCAACCTCGACGACTAGGGTGGGCTCTGTGCTGCCAACAGAACAATGACAACTGTACGAATGCGCATATTATCATGAAGGATTATATAGCAAAGCTTTTATATTTGTTAGTTACGGTTATAGCCGCATCTAAATATCATATATGTTTTAAGAATATGATATTTATATGAGGCTATAAAGGTAATTAACAAATATACTAGTAGCTTGGCTATTTAATCCATTAAAATTTCATGTTATGATCCTACCAAAAAATTATTGTAGTGGTTAAAGTAAGACTTAATCTAGAGCCCTTTTTCATCAATAGGTGACCTGGTGATCTAGGGGTAAGGTGTCAGACTTCTGTTCTAGGGGTCCGGGGTTCAATCCTCGATCCCGGCACAGATTTATCTGATTGCCAAACCCTTCCTTCACCTCTGACAAGACGTGTATTAATCACAACTTGTGAATGTGAGGAATGCCAGGCCTCCACCGTGGTTCGGATTCCACGTTAAACTGTAGGTCCTCCATTTCATCTCACAATCACCCTACCATTACACATTAGCGTAAGTGCGTATAACCCGAACGGGTAGTAAGACGCGGTGCTAATAATAATAATAATGATAATAATTTTTCATCAAACATAGTCTCATATCTCCGCAAATATGCTTAAAAATTTGTTGTAAATGGGCTAGTACTACATTTTCAACCAGTTTTATTTTCAATATTCTAAATATAGGTTTGTTAAGGCAAAAGAACCCTGTTGGAATCTCTTGACTTTATTTGGCCGTGAAACATATTTTGAATTAACGCATCGTAGAATTAAATATTACGTTAGAGCTAAACGTTCGTGCGGCAATTTTTCGCTTACCAGGGCGGCCTCCTTTTTTATGACAAAAAAAACATTTCGGATTAAAATAAATAAATAATTCCTTTAGTTCTAACGTTTAAATTAACTGTCTACATATAGTATTATTATTATTAGCACCACGTCTTACTACCCATTCGGGTTATACGTACTTACGCTAATGTGTAATGGTATGGTGATTGTGAGATGAAATGGAGGACCTACAGTTTAACGTGGAATCCGAACCACGGACACATTCACAAGTTGTGATTAATACACGTCTTGTCAGAGGTGAAAGAAGGGTTTGGCAATCAGATAAATCTGTACTGGGATCGAGGATTGAACCCCGGACCCTCAACATAGAAGTCTGACACTTTACCCCTAGACCACCAGGTCACCATCTACATATAGTAATACCAACAATTTTTGAATATTTGTCCTGACTTGATCAGGATATTTTTTTCCTCATTAAAATGGTATCTGAGAAAATGTCACGATTCCCATGACAAAATATTTTAGAACTGTTTAGATGGAACCATGAAAATTAAGTTTGCTAAGCTACATCTAAGTGGAACCAAATAAGGTAAAGTTGTTATCTTTCAGAATAAACGGAGTGTACGTACTTATAAAAATATGTTGACGAATGTCCATAAAAAAAATATATCTTGATGAAGAATGAATACTAGAGCACTACAGCTCTATAAGCTACATCAGCGATATTGGCAAGCAAGCTCATATCCGTTATTTTTATGTGGCCACTAAAAAATAATAAAATATGTACTCAGAAATTAAACACAATAAAGAACTAAAGCAAAAAAAAAACCATTCGCACTGAGTATAAAAAAAAGTAGTAATAGGTCTGAGTTTGTGATAAAAATCTCGGTAAAATGTAATGAAAAATTTAAATTCTATTTTTTACTCCAACTCTTCGAGAGGTAAAATGTACGTCAGTACTTTAATATATATTTTTTATTGTGTCGAAAGTAAAGTGAGAGAGTGAGAGAGTGAGAGAATGAGGGTCCATCTGTTGTAAAAGAAGGGAAGGGGAGGGTTATCGAAGTCCGCTCGTTCGACGCTGTCCGGTCATTCGGCCACTTGCAACTTCGCTGCTTCCCCTCTCCCCGGCTCTGTTTTTATTCGTTTTTGCTAATTTCAATTTTAAACTTGTGCTACATCTGTGTACACTAGTCTACGACCATGGTCATTTCTGAAAGAGGGTTGGAAAAGAGTAGGGGGGGAGGAAAGGGGTAGTGAAACCAAGTGTGAGTACACACAGTTTTTACCAAAAATTGCTTTCATTTATTTTTAATGGTTGGCAGTAGAGGAGACTATATACACAGTTCTGCTTTGTATCACCTTTGTCTGGCGCAAACTGTTTTACTTTAACCGTCGCATGTTGTTTTATCAAACACTTTCATGTTTGTGGGCTTCCTGATTTCTTTCAAATTGTATGCCAAAGGGAAAATTTAGGCACAGATAATTGATTATATTTAGAAATAAATCATTACATTAATTGTAAAATATATTAATCCCCCGAAAAAATAACAAATCTAGGCATATAATAAATGTGTAAATTTGTATGTACGTTCGATTTCATTCTGTTTGATTCCAGTAAATTCAAAAAGTACTCATCAGATTGAGATGAGATGTCTTATGTTATATTCCTTATCTTTAAGAATAAAGGGTAATCTATACAACATTACGTTGTCCCATAAGCGAGCAAAACAGTGTTGAAAAACCGACTGTCAAGGTGGTTACATTAGCGTTTTAAATTTATAATAACTTACAGGGCTCTCTTACATGCCACACTCGACATGGGACCGACTGCTTTACTTTCCCTTCCAAGGAAGTTGTGCCACGGATTTTTATCACTTAAGAAAAATCCGTCAACCCCGGATGGGTTTAAACCCACGTTCATCGGGTCTTGAGGTGAATACCTTAACCCAAGACCACCGAGGTTGATCTCACACTTACAGTTAAGTGGAAACACATTTAGGTCTTAGGGAACTTTGACATTGTAAACGAAATATTAGGGTCCATAGAGGTTTACTATAAGTGGAGTTGACTGTATATTGAGATCTTGACGCCTTAAACCCAGTGACCTCCGGTGTGTGTAGTTACAAACCTCCAAGTCTGCTTAGTGAAACCCAGAGGAAACTCTGTTAACCAAGCTATTTTAAACTTTTAATAACTAGCTAGCGAAATATTTAGGGTGGGCACCTTACCCTATTTTCTTACATCCCTAGTGAACCTAGCATATTATACATTGTGAATACTTATTCGGGTAGTTAAAAAACCAAGAAACATATAAAGTGAAAACTTGGTAGTAACCACTTTCTTTAGTAAACTTCAGTATTGCTTACTACATACATTGTGAGCCTGATGTATTAAACTGCGTGATTGCTGGGGCGAAAGGATGCCAAACAAAGGACCATGGACATTCTAAACTTTGTATAATTATTATTTAGGGAAACAGGCGTATTTGAACCTTTGTTTTTTATACTTTTATCCTAATAATTATATAAAGATTAAATATCTGCCTTAAACAACCACACGAGTCTGAATATTTATGTTCTTTGTTAAACTGTGCTGCTCTTATTTAAAATACTTTTTGTAAAAATGTATTTAATTGATTTTTTACATATCTTAAGATCGCTCTTAGTCAAATATTGCGTTTAAAGATTGTGTTTGTTTGTGTACTCAGTTTATGGGATGATTAATGTTTCGTTTCAAAGATTGTTTTCAATATTTATTGGTTGACCTATTTGTTTTTGGATTGGAGATTATATAAAGAGTAAAGCCGGATGTTGAAAATAATACATTTAATATAGTTTTGATAGCTGTCTGTCCACATTAATTATTCGAACACTTCTAAACAACCTATGAATATAAAATTAGGCATAATGATAGGCTTTAAGATAATGTTCTCTAAAAAAAGTCCTAAAATCGAGAATTTAATATGGAGGATTCAAGATAGTTGACCGAATTAGGTCAAAAACTTTGGAAATTAATAATTCCTTTTCCATAATGTAACTTTACAGTTTTATATAATTTTAATTTACCAACCAATTGCTTAGGCTATGCTATTCTAATTTTTTTTAACTACCACCAATAATCGAGCATACAAATATTGTGTATAAAGAAGTTATTAATTAATCTTAAAAATAAATTTCAGCTTTTAACACATTTTTAGATTTTAATCAGTATTTTGTACAAAATTGTGTTTTTGTCAGCCTACTTTTTACCATTTGTTTTTGAAACAATGAAGGGTTATTATTTATAGATAATTTAAGATTGGACTACTTTTCCCTGTCATTAGTTTTATATAGGTCTAGTATGAAAAAAACGACTTTATAGATTCTGTGTGTGACGAACGGGTAAACACCATCTAGGTTTTTTTGCGCGTTTTTCTTTCCTTCTGTTTAATATAAACGATAATAGCACCAAATAATAAATGTTTAGAATGTTTGTTCATTTGTTTGTTTCCAGTAAACTCAAAAAGTTTTAGTTGGATCGAGACTGGACTCGTTTTACTGCTGGAGAGCTCCACCCAGTAACGTTCATTATAAGCTCACTTGGTTTCTGATGTTTATAAATTTCTGATCGAGTGTTAGAGCTGTTTAAATGCTTATCGAGCAATATGCCAGGCTGCCCCTTGGAATATCTGAAACCTGTGCTAGAGACAATATTCCTCGTGATGTGATTGGTTGAGAGGGATGATAAAGAGGCAGTTATTTCTTCCTAGTTCCAACTGGATACGGACTGCCATGAAGGTTGAATGTATGCTTGTTTGTATCATGAGTGTAACGACATAAGTTCACATATTCACACTGAAAGTTATATGTGGCTACAAGTTTTATTGTTAAGGGCGCCACCTACTTGAAGTTAAATATCCCCACACTCCAGTATTTATTAATATAATGACAGTCCTGAAGAGTAAATATTACTAGAACAACCCTCAATTATCTTCATTTCTTTTTGTGAATCTGTTAAAAAATGGCATTATTGTTAGGTAAGTTATATTGTTATGTTTATAGCCGGTAAATTTGGTCTCAAAGTTTTAACATTGTGTGAAATTGTGAAAAAATATACATAGTGCATATGGTGGGAATTAAGTCTTCCAAGTCATAATGAGGACTTGAAGACAGGTTTATTGTAGATTAAGTTGATTTGTAAGTCGTCAATCTACGTTGGATGTCCCCTCATCTTATGAAGGTCTAGGGAAAGCCACACAGGACGGTATCTAGAGTGAAGTAACGGTGATACGAAACGGGAAAGGGATGTAATTGCTCCACCATATGCTCGCGGGGAGGGTAGCCTTGTTTGCAATACCACCCACCCTCTGACCGCACCCGCACCCTTCCTGCACCCAACAAGGGCTCTTCTGTCACCAGGGCTCGACCACCCTCTTCTCACTGATAACACCACTTCACCGGGGGGAGAGGGAGGCGCAATAAAACCATCTAGGGAACTTTTTTATTTTGTGTTTGGTAATTTAAAACGTTTTCTATTTAATGCAGGTTTATCCAAGCCCACGCTTTAGACTTTAGAGCCTTACTTAAATAAAACATTAAATTTTGCTCAACACAACCAGCTGTTACCAACCCGCTTCTGTGGTCTCATGGTCTTGGGCGTCACTCTCGCAATACACTAGACTGCTGATGACGGGGAGATCGGGGATCGAATCAGGTTCAGCTGTAATTAGAGTTTTTTCTTCTAAATGGTTTTCCATTCTTCTACGCAAATACGGGTAAAATTCAACTCAATTCAACCTTTGTCGTCCCTAACATTGTCGTAACTAGTACTCGCACATCTGAGTACAACCCAGATGGGTAATAAGATTTGGTGCTAGTATCATATATATATATATATATATATATGTTTAAACTGTTTCTCGGCAGGATTAGACAAGTAGTCAGAGACAACTGACTTTGGAGTGAGAGGTCTGGGGTTCAATTATGACCATCATGTTACCCCCTCCCCTACTCCTCGCCGAAAAGACTGTTTTCTAGGTAATTTACCCAGAAAAGTGATGGTGCGAATTTTGAATACCGACTGAATGTACAGAGGGTATTTTTTAAACCTCTGATCTTTTTCACGCTCCCTAAACGAAAATGAGGACACATTTCATCTGAAGTTTAACTTCCAATAACCCCTACTCCATTAGTGTAGCTAAAATGCGCATTGCCAGATGCAATGCATAGTAATAATAATAATGATAATGATAATGATAATAATAATAATTTCATAAAACTTTTATTTGGCACTCCAAGAATCGATTAAAATTGGTTGGACTTTGATTTTGCTAGATGAAAAGTAAGAGGGTCATTTTTATGGTTAAATGTGTGTCTTTGGAGCATTGTGTGCCTATGCTAATTTTCAAAATTTAGAGTTTTACGTGGTAGATTATAGAACAGAACTTAATAGCATTCTAGTAGAAAAAAGTTTGTAGAAAATACAAACATATTTTTTGCATTCAACATTGATAACATTTCTAGTACCTTTTATGTATTAATACTTTTTTACCTGTGAGCTCTTACACCCTTTTTATCCATTACCCTACTCTTTATACTCCACACCATTTATACACCATACTCTTTATACCCTTTTTACAAATTTTTACCCTTTTTACCCTATGGTATTTATCCGGGGATAGGCCGGATATGTAATGTAAAAAGGCCAAACACGGTATTAAGTAAATTTAATTAAAAAGAGCAATAAGACCAATAGGTTAAAAATTGAAATAGTGTCTAAAATTGACTAAAATGTCAAAAGGCAAAAAGAGCACAATTGGACAAAAATGTGCAAAAGGGAAAAGGTGAAAAATGGTAAAAAGGGCAAGAAGTAAATCATAAAAAAAAGAATAAGGCATAAAGGTTAAAAGGAATAAAATAAATTAAAAAGTAAAAAAATTAAAAAGCTGCAAAGGGGGAAAATGGCTAACTGGGTATATAGCGTAAAAGGGGTGGAAAGGATGAAAAGGTATAAGGGTAAAGAGGTAAAAAGGGTTAACGGTAAAAATAGTAAAAATAATGAAAAGTAAATCTAATCTAAAAGGGTAATACGACCAAAAGGGCAAAAAGTAAATCATAAAAAATAAAAAGGGTATAGAGATTAGAAGGATTAAAAGAAATTAAAAGGTAAAAAGATTAAAAAGCTGCAAAACGGCCAACAGAGAAAAAAGGGTAAAAAGGTTTACGGGGTAGTAAGCGTAAAAAGGTGGAAAGGGTAAAGAGGGTATAAAGGAGTGTAGATTATAAAGAGTATAGGGTCAAAAAGGTATAGGGTTAAAGGAATATGACGTAAAAATAGTAAAATGTAAATCTAATCAAAAAGGGCAGTAAGACCAAAATGTCAAAAATGTCAAAAACGAGGAAAAAAGTTAAAAATGGTAAATATGGCAAAAAGTAAATTATAAAAAGGTTACAACGCTTAAAAGGGGTAAAAACAATAAAAACATAATAGGATTAAAACGCCGCAAAAGGTCCAAAAGAGGTTAAAAGGGAAACAAAGGGTTAAAGGTTAAAGAGGGTAAAAAGGATATATATGGCATTAAGGGAAAAAGGGCAAAAAAGTCATTACTTTAGGGTAAAGAGGGTAAAAAAGTTGTATAAAATGCAAAACAGGGTAAAATTATTAAAAAAGGTTAACGTGGTAAAAAGGTTAATCAAGGTGAATACGGTAAAAAATCTAAAATACTTTTGAAGGGATTTAATTACAACCCTTTGACAACCATTTATTTATGCTGTGACACTAGTTTAACATTTTTATAAGCACCAACAGTCAAGAGTGCAAAGTATTGTGTATAGAGAAGCTATAGCTTAATCTTCAAAAGAAATATCGGTTTTTAAAACATGTTCAGATTATATCTCTATTTTGACATTGTGTATTAGTCAGCCTACTTTCGCTTTTTTGTAACAATTTAAGCCAATAAAGGAATATTAGGTAAACACAATTTATGATTTGGTTACAATACCCTGTGCTTTATTTTATAGCTATACTTAAAATAACAAATATTCTGTACAGATTCACCGTGCGAAGAACGGGTACACCAGCTAGTAAATAATATATATCAAAAGCTACAGCTACATTTCACATCACTTGACGTCGAATTTCATAAAAACTGTTTTAGTAAATTTCATAGCTGTCAGAAAAAAAAAACTTTAATCCTGAATCCTACTCTAAATAAGTCTTAGGTATAAAATTTTCTTTAAATTAGTATGCAAACACTATCAAAGTGATTAACAAGGGATGTAATTCGGGCCAAGGATTATTACTGTCCTTATTGGATTTACGTGGATAATTAATGTCTTAACACAGTACACACTGTTAACTATTCAACTTTTCCTCCCAAAGAGTGAGTTAATACTTTATTTCATTATATACGCCTCACAGTAAGGAAACTAAAAGCTTCAAGATTACCATGTTTACTCGGTTTTTTTTCTACCATTGACTTGAAAGTCACATCTTAGTTTCACTTTAAACTCAAAATAGCTGCTTAGCCATTCATTTCAAAGAAGTTGGGAATTGTAAACACACAGTACTTTGAGAGCGCAAAATCTTTATAAACATTATTTTAAAGGTTGAATTGCACTCAGTTTATTTTCATGACAAACATGACATTCATTAATATTATGGCTAAGTAAACTAGCATTTCTCTTTCAATTCACCATCAAGACTATAAGGGTTATTTTATTAAGTATTATTATTTACTAGCCATCTCTTATTACCCGCCTCGGTGGCATAGTTGGCTAACGCGCTAGTCGTGTTGAGCTCGACCGCCGAGGACGGGGAGATCGAGGTTCGAATCTCGGTCGGGTGAACTGGGGGGTTTCCTAAATGGTTTTCCACTCTCCCTCCACGCTAATGCGGGTTCACTTTCTCAAAATTCAAGCCTCCCAATTCCTAATCCATTAGCGTAATTAGTACTCAAGTGTATAACCCGAACGGGTAGTAAGACGCGGTGCTAAATATGATCATCTCTTATTTGTTTTGTTGTTTTGTTTATTACTTGTTTTGATGTAATAAATAGCATTGGCACTAAATCTCTCTCTCACTCTCCTTACGTACATATATATGCGTGTCTGGGCTAGATCACTCGTAGCCCATATAGCGAGAAGATAAGCTGGTACTAATGTGCCGTTGTCCAGGGGACGCCCGAATATACTAGTCGTATGAGGGTGAGGAACCATAGGAAATTCCTAAGCCTAATCAACTGAATCCTGGTGACCAATGGGATAGTTCCACTTTCGGGAAAATTACCCATGGTACCGGCAGGTAATCTAACCTGGGACGCGTAGGCTCGTAGCCAGATGCACTGACCACAATACCACGGGGTCGATTAATACATATGTATAGTGCTTATGCGTTAACTGTTATATTATTTGAATAGTGTTTTATCAATGCTATTGGGACAAATATCTTCCTAAGCACCTTGTTTTCGAACAACCTAAATTTAATTTCATCATGTAAAGTAAGATACTATGTTTCTCCACCATAGGCTATGTCCGCTAGTACTGGTGGCGCGACTCGTGATGACTTCGTAAGTTCTTGCAGGCGCGGCGCGCGTGAAGAGCTCGTAACTAAACACATCAAACTGTGCAAAGTATTGGTCTTAGAGGAATGAATCTCATAAAAAAATAAAATTCAGTTCATGATGATAATTTCGTACACTTATACTACCCACCTATATCAATTAGGAAAAAACTTTTACACAGAGTGAAAATATGTCTGCACTAAAAATCTCATTATAATTCTTTCATTAGAGAACAATTTTTTCAAAGCAAACTAATTGGAATATGGGAATTTTAATATCCTCATGTCTTTTAAGGTTTTTGTAACGAATTACGAAAAAAACTACTGTGATTGTCTACAGTAGCTCCACGACTTCTTTGGTGCTTACTGACAGTTCACAGCTGACTTCTGACACTAAACATTTAGGTATATACCTAAATTTTGACTGTCAGAAGTTACAGCTGTTAAACACATGTTTTTTGTAGATCATATGGTTCAACGTAGGGATTAATAATTTGGTCTGGTAACGTTTCAAAGCCGTCAGCTGTCAGTCAGCAGCAAAGAAGTCATGCATAGGGTTTAAGTAGTTTACGAGAAACGGTGAGTTATGTTTTAGGATTTTCGAGTATTTGATCGCGGTAAACATAATGCCTCCCGGATTTACCCTACAAGAACTTAAAAATGTGGCCGTCTTGCGCGCTCGTGTCGTGAATTCAAATATCGTCTGCACTTTGCTCGGTGCCTATAGAGAGCAACCGGTTTAGCTATTGTTTTGTATATTCTGAATTTTACATTCCTCGACAACAGGCGAGATGTAAACAACTCACTAAGCGCGCAATAACATGCATTTCCCGACTGTATTCTTTTCAAAATTTTCAATATAATATCTCTAGGGCTATTAGAAAATGTCTGTTCATATTTTAACTCGTTAACCCTATAACAAGCTATATTTGTTCGCAGTAGTCTCTAAATCATCATCCACATTTTGTGTTATCTGTGTGGCTATGTATAGTACTTAATATTCTCATCATTCAATGCTAAACCTTTTTCTTCTCCAGCCTATAGTAAAATATCTGCATTTTTGCAATGCTCATTTGATATTACCTAACTTAAATCTTCTGGCTAACCTAATAGCCGCATTATACCGTTTAATGCCGAACCTTCTCTACTCTCGTGCATTAGTATAATAGTTTAATCTAAGGCTGGATTATAAAGTTATGGGAAAAGTACATTTACTGGGTTAATTCTATTTTGTATTTAGAAAACATCTGATAAAGGACATCCGACACGTATCTATCAAACATAACTCAACTAGCTTGAAAAGTTTTGCTATTATTTATTCAATATTATGGATGTCTGCCTCAGATATAGCTTTCACAATTACGTTAAGCCACTTATTGAAGATTATATATATATTTTAAATAAAATAAATGGGTTTTTATATATTTGATTTCGACTTTGTTATATTGTGTATCTGCCACCTAGGTATTAATAGGTCGTTGGATTTTCCTCAAGATAATTTAGACTTAGTGCAGTTCCAACCTAACTAATAGAACATGATATATTTTTATTTACTATGATCAAGTAATTTTAAAGCGAGTTATTTTTCAGTTACGGAATTAAAACAGTATTTATTATTTGAAACATCTGTGATTTTGAAATATTTTTGATATTACATTTTAATATGTGAGATTTTTTTCGCCATGATACGATTTCCCCCCTTTAATATTCAAAACTAAAGATTAATCTCATTTTTATGAAGCTAAAAATATTATTTTAAAAACACTTTCGAAATTTTCAATTAATCATTCGATAAAATTTTGCTTTATATAAAAAAAAACAGGGCTTTGTAGTAATTTCGATGACTTTTTGTGTGTTCTAATTTAATACTAATTGATGAATTGTACAGATTTCAACTTTTTTTTTTCTGTTTGAAAGGGTTGTCAGTTGCATTGCTTGAAGACAACGCTATATTTTACTTACCTCGTCTGAGCAGTGGAATAAACTCACAGTACATCTTTCAATACAAACGAACAAGGGGAAAAAAAAAAAAAGCTGCTGACACAAACAGATTCAAACGAACGGTAGAAAGAATTTAAATTTATTGTGTTCCGAGAACAATAGGAAGTTATTTGCTACACATTTTAAACTAGATTAAGAAAATGATTCATGCTGTGAAGTCTTTTGACAGTGATAATTGTGCCTGTGAATGTAAAACGATAGTAAAAAGAACATTACTAAAGATTCATCATTATAATGAGTACAAACAAACTAGGCACAGAAGGCTTTGACACATTACGAATCATAAGATTAATCACTTTTAGAAATACACAAGAAGTTACATAGTGTACATTAGTTCGTTGCACGTATTGTATTGAAAGATATATTAAATGTCAGAAAATGGAAAAATGCAGATTAAAGAAAAAAGAATATTACATGTAGATGTGTGATCTTTTAAAAGAGATATGTTTTAGATAATTTGTCAAGAATGTAATGCACTAATATTAAAAACGTCACAACCATATGTAATTCGTAATAACTACATTTCAAAACGCATAAAGTTAGCTCTCAGAATTTCGCATAGGAGGCTAAGAGATGTGTTATAGTAGAATTTTGCTAAGAAGGAACTTAATTTTTTTTCAGCATTGATAACATTTTACTTTATTATGATTATTATTTCATTGTCATTCATAATATCATCCAAAAGTAACAGTTGCAAATACCATGGATTGACGTATGAATATATGAACTTTGTTTTATTAGACTTTATAACAATCAAAAGGTTTCTTTATAATTAAATTGTACCGTACTTATGCTTGTACTACTCTTAGGGCCAGTTTCATAGTCAGATTTAGTACGCCTAAAGTGCGAGTCGATACTAAATACAGGACGACACCTACCTAGACCAAAATGGAATGGACCAGTTTCGCATATGAAACTGGCACATTTCATTCAATTTCAGGTAGGTGACGTCTTGTATTTAGTAAAGCGCCGCACTTGAGGCGTACTAAATCTGACTATGAAACTGGCCCTTAGTCACACTTGTTGGGGAGTCAGGATTAGAATATCGGACAGATGATTTTCAATAAAGTAGGTACCCCCAAAAAACCTCATTGCTAATGCGCTTACACTTTTCCTAAACCATCTTCATCACACCTAACTTTTCAATCAAATAATTGACAATGCCTATGTTAAAAGTAATACTAAACCAAAAAATCGTGATCAATTTTAATGCTATAATTATATCGGTTTGGCTCGATTGCATGCTGGCGCCAAGGAGGTTTTTTTATAAGTGTTATATGAGTGATATTTAGCTACTCAATAATATAGCCTACACATATATCACCAATAATTAATACTTTAGTTCGTCTGAGAAAGCTTATATCACACACACACACACATAAAATATATATTATAATCTATCTGATTTATTTTCTTAATGTTTGTGTGTGTTTCCGCACCCTTCAGAAACTCCTGTACGACCTAGAAATCTGAAAGTTGATATTATAGACTATAATATATATTAAACCTTTAATGTATATATATATATATATATATATACACACAAATTCACTATATGTATAAATATAATAGCAACTTGCTCAAATTAATTAAAGTATTAATTGCTAGTGCTATTTTTGTATATTACTAGTGTTATGTGATATATATATATATATATATATATATATAAGGGCTCTGCGAGTACTCAAATTTCGAGCTTCAAGCCGAGCTCGTCATTAAAGCTCAGAATCGAGATCGAAAGTTTTGTAGGCTCGTCATTTTTTAGATTCGTCTTAATGTACGTACTGTATATTTTTAAAACGCAATCCGGCAATGCTAAGTATAGGCTAAATAATTTATATAATATCAGCAGTTTTCCTTATAAGTCATTCGTTAACTTAACATATTGTTAAAATGAATATAAAATGTATCATTAATAAAGTAATAGGGCTTTAAAACTACTTTCGACCGGTAAACTAAGTTAATATTTTCGTCCATTTTGAATCATCCTCCATTGATGTTGCATTGCCATGACAAAGCAATGGAAATAAAAACAGCTAAATAGATCACTAAACAATTGAATATTCATTATTTTTACTGATTTTACACGGTCCCTTTCCAAAATATTATAATTTCAGTTAAAATAAGTTTAAAATTGTAAATGCATAGTGATTGTTTTCAATATTAAGTTATTTAAAGCTTGCATTAATACGTTCAACTACATAACTAACATTAGTTATTATTTAGTTAGAGTATCATGTTGACAAACCTGTATAAAATCAGTGTTGTTCAACATCGCAATAAATATTTACCAAACTTACCACGTTTAAATAAAAAAAAGCATTTAATATTTCATACTGTCTACTAAAAATATCATTTTAACCATCTTATTTTTCATTTTAAAATATGAATATCAACTTTTATAAGCATAAAGTAATTGAATTGAAATAAATTTCGTAGTAAAATAAATTTCTAGTGAGAGCCCATATATGAAAATGCATATGCATAGAGAGCATAGAGGAATGGAATTGGAACAGAAGAAGTGATCATGCGCGATTATTACATTAAGGACAATTTCTAGCTGCTTGTGATTCTTACTTTTCTTAGGGTAGTTGAAGCTAATAAGGCCTATTTTGGAGAACTATTATCTCATTAAAACGTCAATTATATAAAAAAAAAATTGTAATTATTATATTTAGTGTACCGTAATGGAAATGTCTTGAAGGCATGAGTGTTGAAACCATCTTAATAATTTTTTATATTATATTTGTGAATGTTGTTCTTATTTTAAAATAATATTTATTTATTTATTTATAATTTAAAAACAAGTATTACTATTTTTTAAACATTTTACCAAAATTATTTATTATTTATGCAAATTAGTTTCATTCTTATTTTAAGAACATATGTAGTTTTCATATATTTTTAAAATCTCACATTTTAAAGATTTATTATTTACATTTTATGTTTGTTTTGGCTGGCGATATTTCAAATATAGTATTTTACTTTTTAAATAAACATTGTATTCTTAAGATTTTAAAATTATGAATATACTTGAACACGACTCTAATTCGACTCGAAAGGGAAAACCCAAGATCGCAGACCCCTAATATATATATCACATGTATGAATGCAATTAAATTACTGTCTATCTATAAAATAACTTTAGTAACCGCTAATAAAGATGGTAATGCTAGTTCATTTATTTTAGAATTTTAATGGGACGATGCTGCTTAGTAGCAATTTTTTATGTTGTTCATTTGGGTTTGGTCATATTTTTAAAAATCCTTTATCCTTTCATATGGCAATAATACATAGTATAGTAAGAATATATATATATTTAAATATTCTGTAAAATGTAGCCCAAGTGACAATAAAAAAGAGTAATATAATGAAAGGCAAATATTTTCTATCATTTTATCATAACATAGAAATTGTAATAAATAAAAGGCAATGAAAGTAATGAAGAAAAATAACAGGGGGAAAAACAACAAAAAGGAAAATGAGATGGAAAAAAAAGTCATATGTTTTTTTACGAAGCAGTAAAATTTCTAGAGTCAAACTGTATTTCTCTTATTTATAAAGCCCTTCTCTTTATTTTTCAAAAAATAAAAAGTGAGAGAGAGAGAGAAATCTAGGGTAAAGTAAACCTGATACTCTGAGTATAGTATATAGAGCAGTCCTCATGTGCTAGGGTAGGAGATTGTCACTGATTTTGAAAGAAAGGTAGCCAATAAATCCAAACTACCTTCCCTCCCTACTGTTACCCACAATTCCTTTTCCTGCCCTATAGGGACCTCACAAAATAAAACTCCATTTGATTCGTTCCCTTTCTGACAGTTCACATTGGAAATGAGATTCATATACTAGTCTTGAACCCATGACCTTCCATTGACTGGGTTTCTTGGCCGACATTGTGATCAGAAACAGACTTGAAACTGTGATGTCGTCGAAGTCCGCATCGCATGTACACCCCCATTTATCATGAAAGCTAGCAGCAGTATTAGCTTGATGGACTACACCAGCGGTCTACAACCTACGGTCCACTCGCTGATACGGCCCGCCGAAAAATATTTAGCAAACAAACAATTCGGGATCATAAAAAAAACTAATAACTTTGTGATAAATATAAAAAAAAATTCTATATTTTTTTCTAGCCTCATACCGAGAGATAAAAAAGGTTGCTGACCCCTGGACTATAGTATAGCTCTTATCTTGTAAGCTGCGCTCCTGTGAAACCGTGTTCTATTTTAACCTTTTAAATGAATATATTATATAACTTAAAATTTAAGGAATTTAATCTTATTTATTTGATGTGTTTAACTTACACTTTTTGAGCCGACTGGTTATAATCAGCACACGACTTTTAAACTAACTTGAATCTATAACTGACACAACAACCAGTCCCCAGCCGTTAACTCATCACTGTGAAAGGGGAAATTCACATTTCACCAATGAAACATTTTTCAGTCAGTCCAGGAATCGAACCGTGGGACCTTTGTTTCAGAAGGTAGACACGCTAATAACTGAGCTTGTCGGACTCGTCATTTAAATTCTTTAGGGACGTGATGGTATCTTTCACCTCAATTTTGAAATAACAAACCACTTGGTTTTTACGTGGGGATTATAAATATCTGATAAGCATCCAACCAAGTGCTCTGGTCGGCGGCCCCCTTGAAAAGGAAAGAAAATTAATTTCCAACTTGCCGAGATTTTTTTTCTTCCTCGTCGCTTATTAGTACTCGTTCGGATTATAAGCATACATTAATTATGCTAATGTAATAGGGACAAGTAGGGTAGGGTTTTAGAGGAAGTGTAACAGCATTTTCATGGAACGAGAGTGGGAAAACATTTAGGAAAAATAACGTCCTTAGTAAATCCAATCTGGATTCGAACCCCAACCTTACCGCCACTGCCAATCTAGTCCAACACTTGAGTGGCACGTTAGAACATGTAACTACAGATTTGGGATAAGATTTTATTTTTAAGCACAGCGTTTTATTACCTGTTCAGTCTATACGCATATGCACTAATACGCTAATATGTTAAGGATGAGGAAGTTTGAGTTTAGAGGAACCTTTATGTAGAGGTAAAGTGGAAAACCATTTTGGAAAAAAACTATCCTCAGTAAACTCAACAGGGATTCAAACCTTGATCTCCCAGCTATTGGCATTCTAGTCTATTACGAGAGTGATGCCTTAGACCACGCTGTCACCGAAGTGGATAGAATAATTGTTTTTAAATAATTATTTTTGTTTCTTTATATAAAATGTATATGTCATCATAATGACTCCATATCTTCCTCGTGTGTATTATTTCTCAAAGAGAAGTTTTTTTTTTCTGGGGGTAGTGAATAGAAAACGGAGAGAAAACCCAGAAGAGAATGTTTTATCTTAGAAATGATGAAGGGAGGGGTAAAGTTGCCGAAGATGGATTGTAATTGAGGCAACAGACGACAGATGGCGGAAGTGTCTCTCTGAGAAGAACAAAAGCTTTGCTTGAGGAGTTTTTTTATTTAGCTTCCAGCTTTCATCTTGAAGACACACACTCAGTCATCTTCCCCTCTCCCCCATCCCCCACCTCACACCCCTCACTAAACCGTCGCACTCATATAGGACCTGCTTTCAAAATATAAATGTACACATTATTTCTTAAATATAAAGATTTACTTAGTTTTTCATCCCCCACGTTTTGTTTGATGTATAGCTCTATATTCTAGAAGATTTCTTAGTTAAAATTACCGAGATGGTGCAATTATTTGAGACTAGAACATTTTTTTAAAAGCTTTCAATTACATTAAGTGTAGTCTAAAAATAACACCTGAACGGGGAAAATGATCCGGGACCTTTGGCTTAGTGCACCAAAGGTCTGGGGCTAAATTCTGATGTCCAAATGCGAGTTTCCAACTAAAATAAATAATAATAATACTTAGCATCGCGTCTTACTACCCGTTCGGGTTATACGCTTAAGTACTAATTACACTAATGGATTAGGAATTGGGAAGGTTGAATTTAGAGGAAGTGAACCCGCATTTGCGTGGAGGGAGAGTGGAATACCATTTAGGAAAAAACACCCCCAGTTCACCCGACCGAGATTTGAACCTCGATCTCCCCGTCCTCGGCGGTCTAGCTCAGCACGACTGGCGCGTTAGCCAACTACGCCACCGAGGCGGGTTTAAAATAAATAAATATATAACCCCATGGCGTCAGCCCGCAGTAGAGCCATTCCGACCGTGCGGCCGCCTTCTGATGTTGAGGATGCCAACTTCTGCGGATATAGGGTGTCATGTGGTCAGCACAGCAAACCCACCTATATACAATCGGAGTTGTTTCTTCAACAAAAATTAATTTCCACCTTCATATATTTTATTAAATTAAATTAAATATATACAATCGGAGTTGTTTCTTTAACAAAAATGAATTTCCACCTTCATATATTTTATTAAATTAAATTAAATTTTAATTAATTTAGTAAAAATAACACTCAACATTATTCAAGAAGTTGAGTACATTGGACTCTAAATTGTAGTTTTTTCTATAGCAAAATGTTTAGGAAGCATGCTTCTAAGCTATTATTAGATTACATAATATAATGCAGAACAATCAATAAACATATTCGATATATTAATTTCTTCATTAATATTTGCTAGAAAAAAATACCATTACAGTAATTTTAATAACACATTTCCAATGAACTGTTATGAAAATAATTTTTATAGTAACAAATATTAAGATATTAAAATACCTCACGTTGAATAGTTTTTTTTTCTAGTTTGAATATAAAAATACTACACATTAGTTTTGAATTAGTAAACAAATAATAAATAGAATAAACTATAAAACTTTCATCAACAGTAAAAATATTTTAGAGTAACTCATTATAGCTAGTTAATAATAGAGTAACAGTTTTCATCATTTTGAGCCTAATTGTTGATTAATAAAAGTATTTTTATACTAATTTAATGGAAGTTTTTAATGCTCTGAATTTCAAAAGATTTTGTCTCTAGCCCCCATATTTAAAAATCTTGGTCAGTTAACACCCTCGATTGAAATCCAGTAGCGTAACGAGAAATGCATGAGAAAGCATGATGGCGGAGATTGAGCGGAAAAACTCTCAACTAAAACAAAGTGTCCTCCAACTCGTACAAAAACCTTTGAGAAAGTTTGTTAGTGGTAAAAAGTGATGAAGGTTGATGAACCAGTGAAACAATCATTTCATAAAAAAAAGAATGAAAGGGGTGGGGAGGGGACTGGAGGATGAGTAATAGAAGGGTTATGGTCCATGTTGAGTTTGAACAAAGTCAGAAAAAAGTCAGGCGTAGGCCTACTATGATACATTTTTTATTTGTTTGGGGAAAAAAATAGATCTAAAGGATAAACAAACACATTTATGAATGAATATCAACACAGAAGTTTCAAATCAATGTAAGTCAGTGCACTTCGTATGGAGGGAGCCACTTTTCAATAAATTTAAATTTGAAAAAAAATTACTCCTGGACACACAAAAGGACAGAGTGGTGAGACGAATATAGACGTTTAGAAATGCCATGTTGTTTATGAAGTAATTTTGTTATTTCAAAATATGGCTAACGCCAAAATGTGAGTGAAATATATCAACATGTCCCTATCGAAATAAACCATTATTCTCTAAGTACGAAAATTCTAAGAAAATTGAGGATTGTTTTAGTGGTTTTTAAACTTAAGAACTGTTATCTCCATGGTAAGTATCATGGTGTAAGGATATTTCCCTTGAAGTAGGTGGTGCTTTTAGTACTTATTTTTTTAAATTTGTCAATTTATCCATTAAATGTTAAAAAAATACATTCATAGGAATCAGCTTGATTAATTTAGGTCTACATAAGTTAGCCTTATCTAACTTGTGTATGTGTGTGTATAGCACACTTAAAATATTAGGGGTAAGGATGAGGAAGGTATAACTAAGAGGAAATGCGACCACATTTAAGTGGATAAAGGGGGAAAACTATTTAAAAAAACACTTTGAGTACATCTGGCCGGGATTCGAACCTTGATCTCACTATAGATAGCAATGCAGTATATTGTGAGAGTTACTCCTTAGGCCGTGTGACTTATAATGTATGTTTGACCTAACCTAACTTAGGTGACCTTGAACTTGTACATACTGTCACGACTATCAAGGCAGTTTATCCAAATGACGGCTATCTCCAATATTTGGGCGTTAAAGTTGTATTATAAGGTTTTCAAAAAACGTTGGTTGCCAACTAAAATTTTAAACATAAAAATCCTCCATATTCTCGCTATTGATGTAAAATATAATAGGAATGAAATAGCCAAAGCTATTATTTATGCTATTAGTGGGAATAACACCATCTAGATATCATATTATATATTTGGGCGTTGAAGTTGTATTATAAGGTTTTCAAAAAACATTGGTTGCCAACTAAAATTTTAAACATAAAAATCCTCCATATTCTCGCTATTGATGTAAAATATAATAGGAATTAAATAGCCAAAGCTATTATTTATGCTATTAGGGGGAATAACACCATCTAGATATCATATTATGAAAATTGAAAAATGACACCTGGACACGGGAAGGTCCCGGGTTCGATTCCCTTGTCCAGGTGTCATTTTTCAATTTTCAATATATAAAATATAATACATGAAATAAACAAAGTGAGGTTAGTTTCGAAGTAGAATGTCTGTTCTTAGTATGGTTTAAAATCTTACCTCTAATCAGTGTTCGTGGGTTGAATATATTTCTCCTTAATTTAATTCCTTAGATTTCGGTTCAATTGTTTTAAAGGTTAAACTTCCGCCGTAGGAAGTTAAGGAGGGTTAAAGGCATGGTTTTCCCCCTTTCCTTATTATCCTCCC
>CABFWB010000319.1:160921-210417 GCA_902151455.1 Timema bartmani
CCCGCCCCCCCCCCCAACCACGTCTTGTTTCAATTTGTGATTTTTAATTAAGTCCCCGTTTGAAGCTAGCGATAAAGACTAGGAATAGTAGCGTCGACCGCTAAGTTTGAGCTCCCGTGAATTATCTGCAAGATAATTAGTGCGAGAGAGACATAAATGTGAACCTTTACACGGTCAAATGTTCCAACGAGTCAAACGGCCCAGCCGTTCCCTTAACTTCTGAGAAAATAAGTAATATTGCTTATACCCTTTGACGTGTGCTTAGAATGGTCTAGCTATGCCCCAATTTTCTTACAAATTGACTTATCTGAAAATAAGAAAAAGTTATAAGATCTAACTTCACATATTCATAAGTCAAGTCATGTGATCTGCAACTGTCACATTTTTCTAGTTATTATAAATACCTATAAAATAACACCAGCAAAATAGTAAAATGATAACAATGTTGATGGCTAAAAAAGTTTTAATTTTCTAAGAAATTCTGAAAATGATCATTCGTAAGAAAATTGGGGTATCGGAGTCATATTAAATGAATGTTTTTGTAATCGTGAAAATGTTCAACTTTGTTGATACCCACCCATCCCCGTGGACAAATTTGTCAGGAATGGCTTAGTGAGCTGGGTTAGGTCATGTCAAATGACTGTGCGGGTTCCTTTTTTATTCGTTAGAATGTACAGTGTGTGATGTAGTTTGAACAAATTTTAGTTTAGAGCTAATTAGGCTAGGAGGTCCTCGCTAATGTCACTATTATTTCTTTAAACAGTCCGCTTGATGGCCTGGTCTGGATGTTACGACTCTAAATACCTAGCGTATTCTCACGAAGCTTCGACTATACCAGGGCTAGGGGTACACTTAAAGATTTTTGAGAAGTGTTGGGGAGTCCACTCCCACGTGTAATGCGAGGACTCCAACACCCGGAATATTGTTACAGACTGATCATCGACCAGACAGTTGACAGTATACAAAACACAAAGAGGGACCCTTTGATACAACTCTATGGTCTTTCCTCCCAATCCTCCTAAAATGGCCAAAATATCAGGGTTTATATAGTACAAAACTAGGTTTTTTACCCATCTGAGTTGGTGTTTATTACAACTGGCTGTTTTTCTGGTCGGCAAAACACTTGCTTACTAACGATAATAATTATTACGAGAGCGCCGGTCTGTTGATGTTGATAAAATAACAACTGACGATCGCGGTTTTGATCGTGTCATACTTGTACGGTTTTGTCTAAACAAAAAGGTTCCAAGCTATGACAGACCTCGGGATTATGATGAATCTTTACATTCGGACCATAAAAAGTGGATTTTACAATTCTGTCTGTCTACCTGTTTCCCCCTGGCCACTGATCTGAAATGGTTTGATGTATATTTTTTTTCAAACTAGATATTTATATGTTATAAGGCGATACCTAGGGAAATTTTTAAAAATAATTTTTGACCCTAGCCCTCTAATTAAGGGTATTTTACTGATTAGTGATTATTTGTAATGCCAAGTCTTTCAAAAATGTCTCTAGCAATAATGTTAAGATTTATATCTAAAGAGTGTTGGTATCCTATTGATTGATCGCTACTAGTTCTGGATGTGTAGTATTTAGAATTCTGTTTTAGTTTAAGTTGGTTTGTCAGTCGTGTGTTTAGAAGTTCACGGGAAATTATCCGACAGTTAAAAGAAATAGTGTGTTTTAATCAATAGCTTGACGTGGAGTTCTGCCAGGATAAACAGTCAATCAAAACTTTACCTATACCATGCTCTAATAACTCAGTCAGACAGTAATTGGCCAAGGTAGCATAGCAAATACATTTTCCATATGAGGTATGTGGAGCATAGAACATGTATGATTGGTCAAATAGGGACCAAATTGGGGAAAACCTATCACAGATAACGTTTTAACAAGATTTGATAACCGCTTAGGTGGCCGCATGGTCTAACGCGCTACTATCATGTTAGACTAGACTGCAGAAGACTGGAAAATCGGGGTTCGATCCCAGTCGTGTGTACTGGGGGTGGTTTTTCCTACCTGGTTTCCATTCTCCTCTCACGCAAATTCGGGTGCACTCCTTTATTAAACCTTCCTAATTCACAAACCATTAGTGTAATTAGTACATAGACGTATAACCCGAACGAGTAGTAAGACGTGTTGCAAAAAAAAACAACACGATTTGACTCACTTCAGTGGACGAATGGTCTAATGCGTCGCTCTTGTGTTGGATTGGCCTGCTGATAACGGGAAGGTTGGGGTTCAAATCCCGGTTGGGTCTACTGAGGGTGGCTGGTGACCTGGTTGTCTAGGGGTAAGGTGTCAGACTTTTGTGCTGGGGGTCTGGGGTTCAATCCTCGGTCCCGGCACGAATTTATCTGATTGCCAAACCCTTCCTTCACCTCTGCCAAGACGTGTATTAATCACAACTTGTGAATGTGAGGAATGCCAGGCCTCCACCGTGATTCGGATTCCACGTTAAACTGTAGGTCCTCCATTTCATCTCACAATCACCCTACCATTACACATTATCGTAAGTGCGTACAATCCGAATGAGCAGTAAATCGCGGTGCTAATAATAATATTGAAGGTGGTTTTGCCTAAATGGCTTCCCACTCTCCTTCCACGCAAGTGCATGTAGATAATCTCTAAAATTCCTTCTTTCCTATCCTGAAACCATTAAAGTAATCATAATTTATGCATGTAACCTGGACAGATAGTAAGATGCTGGTAAATATAAAAAAAAAGCCATCTTGTTTCCCACTTTACCTCCAAGTGACTGTCTAAATTCTTCCTCCATTAGTCTAACTATTCAGGGAAATGGGATGGGTTGTAAAATGTGGATCATAAGTGAAGAATAAATATTTTTTTTTATCAACGCGTCTTACTATCTGCGTGTATATGCTAATTATTCTTAAGGGGTAGGGACGAAGGAAGAAGAATTTTAGAGGTAGTCTGCCCTCATTTTAATGGAAGAAGAGTGGGAAACCATTTAAGAAAAAATCTTCACTAGACCCGACCGGGATTTGAACCCCGATCCCCCCATCATCAGCAGACCAATCTAACACGAGAGTGAAGCTTTTGACTATTCCTACACTGAAGCAGGTATAATTATTTTACATGCGCTAAACACAGGTAGAGTAAAATAGTGCCTCTGATACCGTTTGGTTTGAATCCCGATTGAGACTGACATTAGTTGCCACACGTAGCGAAATAATAGGATACATGAGTGGTTTGATGTTTACTATAAAGGTGAGGTAAGGCACGTAAAACTATTCTTACGTTTAGAGAATTAAATAAAATTATGATTACACTTAAACATTAATTGTAGATATGTTTTATGCCTATATATGTCATAGTGATTTATAATAGCTTAATTATTTGAATAACACAACATTCAGACGCAAGCTAGAGCGTTAATTTATCACTTGTTAGAAAGGGAACAATTCCATAGTTTAGATTCAAAATATTCTCAACCCTTGTTGTGAATCCAGCACTGGATCATTGGGTATACAATCTTCCAATTGAGATAACACATAGGTCGGGGAGAAAATATATTTTTTATAATGATCACAAAGAGGTGGATATTTTGGTTTTAAAGAAATGGAGGATTTGAAACTGGATGTACTTGAAATTTGTATATAACTTGGAAGAAAAGCCCGTCTTAGAGAGGCTGAAAACTAAGACGCAGGACAACCAAAGAAGTTGGTGGGAGGGAGGAGGTGGGATTTCCTCACTCACTCACTTCATGCACATTCTTTTCATCTTTCTCTCCCTTCTCCCCACCCCCTTATAACTCCAACCAAACACCATACCCCTCCTTTTACTCTAGCTTTAAAAATTAATGAGCAAGTTTTCTTCGCGTTTTTTCACTTCTTCAGGGACTTTGCATATATTTTTTATTTTTATTTTCTTCCCCCTTTCTCTCTTTCTCTAATCCTTCTTACACTTCTGCACTATTTAAGCCACATCATTTTACAGCTTTTGTTCTCATTTCGAAACTTTTTTTGTGTATATGTATGTCTTTGTATGAAACAAGTCTTTTTTTTTTATCCTAGCTTTTATTTTTGTTGTTATATATATACGGTATATACAAATAAATCTTGAGATTCCATTGCCTGATGAATGAGACTGCACGAGTTCTATTCTGACAGTAATCATGCAGAGTAATTTCAAATATGAATAGAAAACGAAATACATTCGTTCTAAAGAAATCCCAAGATGAGGTATTTTATATTTGAGCTGTTTTGATGAAATGAAATACATCCAAATCAGTAAAGTTAAAATCATAATCATGATTTAAATATGCCTGTTTATGTTTGATAAACTTTATATATATATATATATACACATATGTATGTATATGCTACAATCTATTAGTGAAGCTGTCCATTTCACAAATTGGGAAAATTTATATCTATTCCGTGAACTAGCCTCTTCTCTTGACCATTTCATGAATTATTGGGCAAAAATTGCATGAACTTTTGCCCATTTCATAAATTGGAAATTATTGTTCTATAACCTGCTTCAGTGACCTCATGGTCTAAGGCGTCACTCGCGCAATAGACTAGACCACCGATGACAGGGAGATCGGGGTTCTAGTCCCGATAGGGTGTACTGATGGTGGTTTTCCTAAATGGTTTTCCACATTCTTTCTCCACGTAAATATGGTTACACTTCCTGTAAAATTCAACCAACATATTAGAGTAATTGGTAAATATTCGTTTAACTAAAAAACTATATTCGTTTAACTAAAATTATATTTCCGATATTATATATTAAGAAATATAAACCAACCCAACCAAACTAAACCTAGCCTTCGATTCTAAAATGATTAAAGGTTTGGACCAAACTTATTATTATTTTGTCCATTTCATGGACTGGGCAAAAACTAGTTCAGTTCATGAATTGGGTAGCCATAAAGTTAAATTTCTAGATATGGATTACGGGTTGAAATATAGATATTAACATCTAAAATGTATTGCAATGAAAAATTACTATTTAACACTTGCTATTTTTGGTAAAAATACTATAAGCTATAGCCTTAATTAAATAATAAAGTTATTTTGTGTCATAACATAATAAAATATGATGTAACCTATATCATCATAAAGGTGATACATTATTTTTGTTTAGAGTTTATCATAAAATATATTTTCCAATCATTTAGTTATAGGGTTTAAATACCTGCTATAGCAAAAAAAGTGGATTTTAATATCTAAGCAGGTGAACATATAACTAAACTAAATTTCGTACTTGAAAATAATTGTTTATTTTAGGATACACTACACTCGTAGTCTATCCTATACACGCCTGACATTAAATCCAATACATTTTAAACAATTAGACTGCATATTTTATTTTAAAATGTATATAGATTTTAATTTATTGAACTTCCTAAAAGCTTAACAAACTGATCTACACGTTACTTATCTTATAATTTTTAAACACTAAAGTCCAGTTAAATTTCTTCTTGGCTCCCAAACGGAGTGTCACTCTATACTTTGTTCTTCTTCTATTTACACTTTTTTTCCCTCTCCCATCATTTTTACGAAAGAAAAAAAATACTAGTAAAAAATAGATATATTTCGCGCAGCTCAAAGTTATGATAAATATTATACGAGCTACACGTAAAGCATTTCACGTTTATTAACGAAGCTTACACATTTTTCATCTTTTTTTATATGTATATATATAAAGTGCTTGATAAGCACCCTCTAAGATGAAAGACCTTGACAAAGAAAACTTTTTCAAAGTCAAGCTGACTAAATTATGACGTTGAAATATTGGAGCCTTATATGAAGGTTTCTTGGTAATTAATAACTCGCATGTGAAGATTGTAGTTGGGCTGCCCCTAATTTCAAACAATTCTACAAAAGAGATTCAACTTTTTTTTTTATATAAATTCATTTCCTCGCGTTGTTTTCTACTTCGGTGTTTCAAGACGTTTATTATTATTACTATTATTATTATTGCTATGCGCTCACATTTTTTCTCTCTCCAATTTTCATCTTGTTGGCTGGCTTCTTCTCTCCTCTTCCCTTAGCGGTAAACTTCAAAGCGAATACGAAACTTGTCGGAGTAATGCACATGTAATACGGGCTTTTTGCCGTGAGCCACTTCCACCAACACTTCCCTTTTGTGCCGCCGTGAATATAATATAAAGTAGATCTCTGTTGTGTAAGGTAACATGCGACGGAGCTATTTGAGTACGAACAAAACATAAAGCGTCACACTGTTTTGTTTTTTTTCTATTTGAGATCGGAAATAGTTTTATGATTTAGTTTTTTTCTCTACACAGGATAGAGTAGGGAAATAAGATTCTATGCACGCAAATAATTTTTTTGCACCAAAAATTTGGCCTATTATTACAATTTGTCCTTATTTGGTGGCCGCATCATCTAAGGCGTCACTCTAGTCTTAGACTAGACTGCCAATGACACAGGGAAATTGGGGTTTGAATCCCAGTCGGGTGTACTCAGGGTGTGTTTTCTAAAATGGTTTTCAACTCTTCCTCTAGGCAGAGCCGGGTACACTTTCTATAAATTCAACCTTCCTCATCGCTAACTCATTACTGCAGTTAGTAGGCCTCAATGATATGTGTAACCTGAAAAGGTATTAAGACGCGGTGCTAAAAAATAAAGAAAAGAGAGGTACCAGTGGAAATACCTAGAGGCAGATAGGAGGATAACATTAGATTATAATTGTTATTATTATTATTATTATTATTATTATTAGCACTGCGTATTACTACCCGTTTGGATTGTACGCACTTACGCTAATGTGTAATGGTAGGGTGATTATGGGATGAAATGGAGGACCTACAGTTTAACGTGGGATCCGAACCACGGTGGAGGCCTGGCATTCCACACATTCATAAGTTGTGATTAATAAACGTCTTGTCAGATAAATCTGTGCTGGGAACGAGGATTGAGATAACATTAGAATGGACCTGAAAGGTATAGGGTGTAATGGGGAGGACTGGACAGGATACTGATAGGGTGTAATGAGGTGGACTGGATATAACTAGATCAATTTAGTGATAGGGTGTAATGAGGTGGATCGGATAGAACTAGCTCAAGATAGGAATAGAGTGTAGTGAGTGAGGTGGACTGGATACAACTAGCTAAAGATAAGCATAAGGTTTAATGAAGGGGATTGAACAGAATTAGCTCAAGATAAAGATAAGGTGTAATGAGGTTTACTGGATAAAATCAGCTCAATGTAGGGATAGGTGGCGCACTTTTGTAGGTATGGCAATAAACTTTCAAGTTCCTACCGTCATGGAATATGTAGATAATGTCGTTAGAGTGAGGAGGATGGAGTTTGGAAGAGGTGTACCCGAATTTGCCAGAGGTAGATAACGATTGGGAAACCATTAATGGAAAAATAAACTCGGTTCCCCAATCCCCAATTGACAGATTAGATGTGCCGTATGGCAACAACACAGAGCGCTACATGTAGTTTTTCAATAAGAAAACGAAGGAAGTTGCTAAGAGTGGCAGCCGTGCATACAGTTACGGTCTACCCAAATTATTGTTTAAACTAAATCGTTTCAAATTTTAAAGAAACGGGCACAGAAAAACAACTTCAGCCCTTAATCATGGAACATTTGAAGTTACTTTAGAAAATAAATTAGTCCATACTTTCCTAACTGATTTATAAGCGATGGACTGGGTGCGTAATCCAATTTTGCTGTCGCGGTGCGTACCAAAAACAAAACTGTGCTACGCAAAATTTTTAGGCTTGTTAAGTGTACCGTGAAATTCGAAAAAATTGATTAAAACTGAACTAGATCACCGGGATTAAATACATCTTCGTTATTGACAAACCATATTAGACGATCTTAGCGTTCAGTCTGCGTGGCCATAAATACGTGTTTTGCTCATATTATTATGTATATGTTTATTTTCATCATGTATAGAAAGTTGTATGTTGCGCTTTCCTAACTTTGAGACTGATACTAATATTTGTTTTATTATTCTGAATTTAATATGATTCGAGTTTTTCAAAGTAATATTTTGTTTATACAGCAAGAGTATTTAGACGAGAGTAGTAGCAATCTTTCATTTCTCATCAAAGAGTAGAGTAGAGTAGTATATGAGTTTGTGTGTGTGTGTTTTGTAAATTGTATGTGTTCTGGTGTTTACATTACTCCACTTTGCTAACCGAGTTTGCTCACATTATTTATATATGTGAACAGTTGGGGGGGATTATGGAGACAAATGCGTTCAAATATTCCCGCTCCGTGCATTACAGTAGACAAACAACCTGGTATATGCTCTCTGTTCTTTAGAAGGTCACTAGCATTGCCACATACAATGTTTAAATTAGGGAAAAAAATCAGCATATATAGTGAAGCCTCTCAATAGCAGATACTTTCTGGGATTAAAAGAATATTACGACCCTATTGTACCCAACTACTAGTAGTTCTGTGAGAAGTAGACCTCGCTAACTCCATGTTCTTATCGTTACCTACTAAATTCTTAACATTTATCTTTTGATTTCAAGTTGAAATAGCTCCTATAGTTTCTGTTTGGATTTAAAGTTGATATCTATCCTTAGTAGTCAAGTTTGAGAGGAAAACTATACTCTATTAAACAGTACAATATATTCATAAAGCATAGCCGCTGTTCACGAGGCTTATGACCTCACTTTAGAAATATATGTCAAAGATTAAAAAATACGCCTTAGATACTTGATTGCTTGTTTATAATTATAAATTAAAATAACTTTAGATGAGCTACTAAGCTAAAATCCATTGATCGGCCGCCATATTTAAACGGACAACTAGATACAAAAATATGTAAATACATTGTTCGGTCTAGGTCACAGACAAATAATATACCCAGACACTTAACCTCCAGGCTAAAATGGTTGCGCTCCTTTTGGCAGCTTGATTCCTTCAACACTAGGATCGCTGCAGTTAATCCTATCATCACCCAGCAGTGACACTAGTGACGTCCAGTGTTGAAGGACTCAAGCCGGAAAAAGGAGCGCAGCGAAACCCCCGTAAGGTTGAGAGTCTGTTTCTTACTTGTCTGTGGCCTAGGTCCAAAAAATATCTCTGCCAAATCTCGTTAAAATGTGTCTACTTATTTGGCAGTTATCGTGGAACAAACAAAGAGACAGACATATTTTTGATCAGTCACCATCTTGAAAAAAATATCCAGATCAAAAAATCATGTACTGTGCAATGTACATTCATTATTTGGCTCAGATTCTAATACTATCCCTGTGAATTTTCATTTAAATTAGTCCAGGCATTTAACAGTTATTGCGTAACAAATATCCAGAAATCCATTCAGACAGATAAATGAAATGCCAAATGGTCAAGTTCAAACATAACCTTTCTATACTTTGTCTTCGCTGTGACAATTTTCAAATCACTTCTCAGTAAATCACCTCTTAGTAAGTTTTCTCAGATAAACCTTTTATTTTGACAATCGTATGAATATAGAGACAGATGATTTTAATACTGGGCTAAGATGTAGGTATTTCTTGCTTAGAGCATATTTTATTATTGGTAGAATTTTATACTATACTAATAGTAAAGATGGGGGTCTCTTTGAATTTTTAAATATAATTTGTATTGACAGATAGGATACAAGAGTTTTGATACCAGGATGTGTTTCTTTAAGTATAAGGGTAATAGCCTACATTAAGTTGATAACATACTAAAAGGTATTTTGACGAATTAAGATATATATATATAGGTTTTTTGGAGGTGGGTGTTAGAGTGTAAGCATTTTAATTAATCTTATACAAATTATTATATTGAAAATGAATATTGTAACTAACATACCAATAATATGTCAATGTTATAAGTTTTACACATCAACCAATTCGCTCCTTTCAAAAATGTTTTCCAAATTCATCCTCAAGTTTTATTCAAAGCATGATTAACGAAGGGGATTTTTTTAATGAATTTTACTGTGCAACGCCAAAGGTTTTATACTACTAGAGTGAGCTTAACTCTAAATCATAATGTGTGTTGTAAAACTAATTTCCTAAAAAGGGTGATTAAAGAGTGTTCTAATGCCTAAATATTTGGGTCGTTCTATCAAAGTAGTAATAATTAAAGT
Source organism: Timema bartmani (assembly GCA_902151455.1). Taxonomy (NCBI): domain Eukaryota; kingdom Metazoa; phylum Arthropoda; class Insecta; order Phasmatodea; family Timematidae; genus Timema; species Timema bartmani. The sequence continues at coordinate 170,987 of CABFWB010000319.1, forward strand.
GATAAGTGATGGTCGAAGCATGCGATTGGATTTGTATGAGTTAGGTTTTAAGGCAGCGATTTTCGATCCTTTTCAACTCACGGTACACCTAACAGGGCACTAAAATCGTCAAGGCACAACATACGCTCTTTAAGCAGAAACTATGATTACAAATTTAGTATTAAGAGTGTATTTTAAAGTTCAAAAACTAAGATACTAATAAGTGTTTGTTATTAAAAACAAATTTCAGCCATGGATATAAAAATACTTATTTTTACTCCAAATTTTTTTTTCTAGTTTATTTTTTAAACTACCTGAAGCTCACAAGGCACAACTTCTGAACCTTCGTGACACATCAATGTGCGACGGCACACAAATTAAAAAGCGTTATTTTAAGTTGAAGCAAAAGGGAACTTAAGTTAAGGTTCGTACTTTAGTAGTTTTTATCATATTTTTTGTATCCAATATATTAACAAAATTCTTTATTATTTTAGTTTAGTTTAATTCTCTCCGTATTACAATCTCAACCGTTCTTGAATATTTGTAATAAGCATCGATGCATTTGAGCTGACAGCTTTTATATATATTTAAAAATTTCTTCTTTTTATATCTATTTAAAAATTTCTTCTCAAACTCCTTAGTTACGGATATTCAAGAAATATTGAGATTACTATGCGTAGAAAATTTATCTTAACAAAGCTACTTTATATATTTTGGCCAGCAAATATTTAGTATGAAGATTCTAACAAAATTCTAAATTTAGCTCGAGGTTCTTTTCATCTCACCTGATTTATAATATTGAAGTATTAAAATATCTGGTCAACAGCAGGCCTGACTTTAGTGACAGATCACCAAGCGCTGTCGTCGATACCTGGCTGGGAGATTTGATATATCGTTACTGAAACTCATGTGATAAACTTTTTATAGTCATTTAAAAGGTTTTCTTATCAAACACCAATATGCTTATAGTGAATATTTAAGAACTGTTGATATTATTTTGTGTAAAAAATTTAACTAAACGCAACTACTGAAGCACTATTTTATTTATTTTGACCAACACATTTTTAATATAAAATTAGAAAGAATACTAGCCTTTATTCGCAATAATTTCCATTCCTCTTAAATATTCTGAAATTTTTTTTTGAAAAATTAAAGGGTAATTTCCCTTGGCAAATGTCTCATCCCACACAACCTTTCGAAATAACATATCATAAAATGAAGTGGTGAGTATGAATACATCCCCGGGCTTCAAGAACTCCATCCAATAATCCACGAACGTTTGAAAGATTCCAAGGGAATAATCCTCCCGCGCCGGTCTGAAAGGAGGATTGGAAGCGTCTCCCTGTCCGTAAAACCCTCCCTGACTGGACAAGTTCTAATCATCGAAGAAGAAGAAACTGCCTGTAAGGTTTCATCTCTCGACCCGGTAATTTGGACGGATTAGCTGTCCGGTGCTATCCGGTGGCTCCTTTCCAACTGAAAGGTCCTCTTCATACTTGAGAGACAACTTGATGAGAGCCCCTGGCGGCATTCCGTGGGATTAGCTGTAACTTCGCAAGTACACTCCGAGCTAAATGACATTTGGCTTGAGCAGACACGTAACAGTAAAAAAGAGGGGAAAAAATGGTACAGCGCCCCTCACATATTTCTCGCTCCTTTATATTAAAATGGAGCAATTTGCCAATAAACTGGAAATTGGGAGGTACCTTCCATGTCCCCATGTAAGATCAAATTATTTACAAAAAAGAAAAGAAAAAATAATTCTTAACCAATCATGGCAATCAATAAATTAAAAAAAAAAACGAAACAAAACAGTATCTGGCGTCTGTGTATAGCAACAAATTGAGTGCATGAACGAACGGAATAAATAAACAAAGTAATTTCTGCCTAATATTGAATATAAACACATAAATATATATACACATACGTGTGTGTGTGTCTGAGATACATCCCTAGAAACCCAATTTGTGGGAAGACTAGTCAGTACTAATGTACCGTTACCCGGAGGACACCCGAATGTCCTAATAGTACATCCTTACCTTGGAGGCTCTTTTCCTGTCCCGATGAGAGTGAATATGACGGGGTGGAACCAGTAGAAACTATTAACCTAACTAGCCAGACCCTGGTGGCTGTTGGGATAACAAACCTTTCTGGAAAATGAGCCACGGTACCAGCCGAGAATCGAACCCGGGACCCCTAGGCTCGTATCCAGGTGCATTGGAAAATTATTGTTGAAACTAATTGTCTAGTAGAATAAAAATGTAGATAAAATTAACTCAACACATCTTCAATGCTCGATTGTTTAGTTCGACTTGATGTATTTTAAGATTTTATTAAAATTGTTTTAGGTGTACCACTGTATAACATAAGCTTTTTGTCCTCTCATAGAGGTATTACTTTTATGTACATTTATTCTAGAAGTGAGTGCTTTTAATGCTGCGATTGGAGAGGTGGAACTTTATTTGATGGGAACTGGGATTTTCAACTTTAACGCGATTCCTTTTATATAAGAATATTGTGACCAAACGACTCCTTACAAATTTGATTTGTTTCATAGGTTTTTGAACTAGTTGAGTATAGTTTATAAAATATTTAATAATTTGATCATTGGTAGTAATCTCACCGACAGAAAGCTTAAAGAACATAAGTTTTTTTAGAAGATCGTGTTTGGCCATTGTTCTATATTTATTTAAATAAAATATAATAGTTTAGTATCAACCTGTGTTCATTTTAAATAGTGTCTTAACCCAAAAAATTATATTCTTTAAATGGAAAAATGACACCTGGATACGGGAATAGAACCTGGGACCTTTGGATTAGTACACCAATGCTCTCACCACTGAGTTATCCTGCAGTCACCCAGTGCGCAAGGTCAGTCTTCACTCATATTTTAAGGCAGAATCTGTGACGGACGTGCGGAAATGGTTAGCCACATACGAGTGATTATTTAAGATCGCGAGTTATCAGATAACTCAGCCACCTTTACTCAGGAGGGCTTTATGCTGCCAATATTACAATGGTAACTGTAATAATACGCATATCATGCTGGATTTGTTAACTACAGTCATACCCTCATCTAAATATTCTATTCTATATGCCAGTTTGACTCTTTGATACATTTCGAGAACTAGTCATGCCAAGGATTATAACAATGCAAAATAAAGAAGAAGTTCTTGGATATCCCTGGCACAGAAATAGGGGCAACAAGAAATCTTAAAATCGTAGACTAAATATCTCAAATTAAGAAATAAATATTTATATACCAATAAAGGAAAATCGGGGAAATGGTTTTTAAAAACTTAGGGGGCACGGATATTGAGAAAGCGTCTATATTTTACTTTTAATAATTTGATCACTCAACTAAACCAAAGCCTAAACTTTTTGACTTACACGCATATAAAAGAAAAAACCTCAACTAAATCAGTTCAAATTTTTAAATATTCTTAAGCTTAGTTAAAAATAAAAAAAATACTATATTTTAAGTCTAATAATATTAATAAAGATGATAGTAATAATAACAATGATGATGATGATAATAATAATAATAATAATGTGTTTGAAGGCACGCTCCAGTAAGCTTTTCCAAAGTAAGAAATTCCGGACTGTCTACTGTGATAAAGTCCTTAAGTAATGTAATATCTGTCCCTGCGGGTAGCGCCAGTCATTTGTCACGTGACCCCCCCCCCTCCTCCTCTATCTTCACAGACCCTTCGCGCGGACAGATTCTTGTTCTTGTATTTCATGGCTTATTCCACATTCTTTTCCCATCCCTTTGTCACACTTGATTTCTTTATTTGTAATTTTTTTTTTAATTCTCGCCCAACGGTTGTGTCACCAACTTTTCCTACGTACTCTATACATAGGATTTATTTTTATTTTGTTGGGTTGATTTTTTTTATTTACTCTCTTGATTAATTTTACTATAGCACCAACGTATTTCTACATTATGTTTGCCTCAAAAATGTGTAACTCATTATTTTAATTAAAGGCAAATTAATAAATCGAATAAAGGGAAAATATTTATAAAGAAAATTATTTTTGAAAACTTTTTAATAATACTTTAACAACTATTTGGGTTTAACAGAAGCTAAACAACTTAGACGTAAATATTAGGTTTTCAGCCTAAAATTTTTACTCTCTCTTTTTACATTCTCGCTATCTTATAGATAAAGTATTGTGATCGTCAAAAAAATCGAGCTCGAGATTTTGATGAATCTCGACGTTTCATGACCCCCCAAATCCGAAAAAGTGTTTTTTTGAATTTCCGTCTGTCTGTCTGTCTGTCTGTACCTCCAACTAAAGCCTAAACTATTTCACCGATTTGGCTAAAATTTTGTATCTAGGGTTTTCATAGGTTTACCCGAGGAATTTTTGGAATTGGATTTCCAACCCTAAAATTAAGGGTAGTTTACTTAAGGGCGGAAAGAGAAAAAAATCGATTTTTATTAAAATCAATTTTAACGATTTTGATTAAATTTCATTTCTAAGCTTTGATCAATATTACAAACCAAATGGCTACTCTCAACTTGTAGTCAAAATGACTTTAAGGGTTCCGGTCTGATGCGAAAATTCTAACTTTTAATTTTATCTCCGTATGTCTTTGAGTTATGAAATGACTTATCATTGCATAAATGTGGATCTATCTATAATAAACATCTTTTACTTGAAATATATTTTTATAAAACTAAATGTTTTCAAGCTATACACAAATATATATATTTTTTAACTTTGCCAACACTTTAAGGTAAAGTATTTCGAGCGTAAAAAAATATCTAGCCCGAGATGTTGATGGATGTCGACGTTTCATGACCCTCTGAACCCTAAAGTGTTTGATTTTTCTATTTTGAGAAAATCGATTGTTTCTCTTTGCGCTTTTTCTAAACTACTCTTAATTTTGGGGTTAAAAAGACACACAGACAGATGGCATTGCAAAGACCACTCTTTAGAGTTCGGCGGGCTATGAGACGTTGGTTGACATCCATCAACATTTCAGGTTAGATTTTTTTTACGGTCGCAATACTCTACCTTTAGTGTTCAAAAAGTTAAAAAATATATATATTTGCGTATAGCTTGAAAGTTATTGGTTTTATAAAAAATTTGTTACGAATAAAATATTTGTATTATAAATAGTTCTACATATTTACAATGAAAAGTAATTTCATATCTCAAATAATTTCGTAGATAACATAAGCAGTGAGAATTTACGCATCAAACCGGAGCCCTTAAAGTCATTTTTCCGAAATATTGAGAGTAGCCATTTTGTTTAGAATATTTATAAATGATTTGAAATTAAATTTAATCAAAATCGTTAGAGCCAATTTTGAGAAAATCGACTTTTTCCAATTTTTCCCTTCAGTAAACTACCCTTAATTTTAGGGTTAGATATCCAATTCCAAAATTCCTCGGGGGAACCCTATGAAAACCCTAGATATCAAGTTTTAGCTCAATCGGTAAAACAGTTTAGGCTCTAGTTGGAGGTACAGACAGACAGACAGACAGACAGACGGAAATTCAAAAACAACTTTTTCGGATTCGAGGGGTCATGAAACGTCGAGATTTATCAAAATCTCTAGCTAGATTTTTTGACGATCACAATACTTTCTTTACCTGTAAGATAGCGAGAAAGTAAAAATAAAGCTAGAAAGTTTGTGCGGAGTTCCGTAACATTTATTTGTTTTAGAAAAGCTAATTTACTCAGTATTAAAGTTGTTCTTAGACCACTAAATCATTCGGTCCTAGACACTAATTAAAAATCACCTTACTGTATCAAATATAAGTTATGACTTATATAAGCATACATTAGCTTACTGCGTTTATCGGTAAGTCTTTTGAGAGTGTTCTAATACTAGTTGTCACCAATAATCTTTACCGCTGTCCTGGTACTGTCAGACACCTGATCCTGGTCTGAAAAATGTCTTTCTAGTATGAAATAGGTAATGGATTCATTTCCCATAATTTCCTTATTATCAATGGTGACCAGTACATCTGGAGTCTGGGCACTGTGTTTGGTCTATTATCAAGCTAGTTTACAAGTGGTGGGCTGATAAAAACCCTAAATACAAGCTAAAGTATGTTCAGAAAGTGCACGTTAATTACGGTAATCTTAGAATAAAGTTAGTGTGTGCTTAACTCATAACAATCTGTTCAGAAAGTGCACGTTAAATGCTCTTAAAATAAAGTTAGTGTGTGCTTAATTAAAAACAATCTGTTCCGAAAGTTCACGTTAAAAACTATAGGCTACTCTTTAAATAAAATTAATGTGTGCTTAGTTAAAAAAAAACCATTGTATTCAGAAAGTGTACGTTAAATACCATAAACATAAAAAACTAGGCTGCTTAGCTCTTGACTCAGAAGGCTTATTCTTGATTTTTATTTGGGCTTGTTAATTGTATTTTGAGAGAACGAGTGAAAAGGCAGCGCAGCTCTAAAAACTAGCGAACCTAACTTTCACTAACATAGGTTCAGCCTGTGTTTTTATGACTAGGCAAACATCAAATCAAGACTGTAGTATGTGATAGCTTATCAACTATTACACGGCGCATCCATTCGAACAAAAAATATATAAAACCATTAATCTATTCAAGATTGGTAACTAAATTTTACTAAAATAATTCTGCGTTAGGGGCTCGTAATGATAGTCTTATTAAAAATGTTAATTTTAAAATTATGTCTGTCTGTCAGGCTGTCCCCGGCCGCGGATCCAAAACGATTTTCTGGATTTTGTTCAAACTTTATAGTTATATTTTATATGCCTTTACCACGAAACAGTTTATTTTTTACTCTAGCTCTTCAATTAAGCGGAGTATACTGATGCGTAATTTTTTTTAATTACAATTTTTTTGAAAATTGCTATAACGATTTAAAAAAAATTTATGTCCAGGATCTGTTTGACATGATAAATAGCACTGTTTAATTGGGGGTTTGGGTAAAAAAATTGCTGTAGGTTGGTTTACTAATGACCAATTTTTCAAAAACTTGAAATATTTTACAAATGGCTCAAATTATTTGGTTCCAAATGGGTATCTTAATGAATGTTTGACATGAAAATGAACACAGTATATTTATTTTTGGGATAGCAACTAATTTATGGGTAGTTTACTGATAACTTATTTTTCAAAAACTTTTAATATTTTATTAATGGCTATTTGGTTTAAAATTAGTATTTTGGGAGCGTGTGACATGGCAAATAACAGTGTGAACGTGTTTTTATGGTAAAACCTCATTTATGGGTAGTTTATTGATTACTGATTTCTCAAAAACTAGAAATGTTTTACAAATGGCCCTAATGATTTGTTTCCAAATGAGTTATCTTAGGAATGTTTAACATGACAAACGACCCTGTATTATTGTTTTTAGGGTAAAAACTCATTTATGGGTAGTTTACTGATGACCGATTTAAAAAAAACTGGAAATATTTTATTTTACAAATGGCTCTTATTGTTTGGTTCCAAATGGGTATATCAGGAATATTTGACATAACAAATAACCCTGTATACTTGGTTTTGAGTGCATATTCGATAAAGGGTCGTTAACTGATGATTAATTTTTGAAAATTCGAGCTCTTTCGAAAATGGCTCAAACGATTTCTCTTAAAATGTATATCTGGGAAATGTTGGACAAGAAGATTACAAATAAAGCTGTATACTTGTTTTGGGAAAATAAATTTGGCTATGGGTTGTTTTATGATGACTTTTTAATTTGAATATTAAAAAAATCTTTAGCAATAAGGTTTAAAATTTGTATCGGGAGAATATTTTACATATCAATAATAGCGTATCGTTATTTATCTAAAATAAATTAATTTAATGATAGTTTGCTCACAACAAAATTATAGAAAAATTGAATGTTTTGGAAAAGCACCTTGAAGATTGAATTAAAAATGGGAAACTGAATAGTTTTTGATGATAAATAAGAATATGTTTTTATTTTTATAAATAACAAATTATTTTAGGATAGTTTACAAATAATTAATTTTTGAAAATTTGAATTTTGTTAAATATATTTGAACTATTTGGTGTAAATTGTACATATAAAGAGTGAATGTTGTGATTAACATGATAATGTGTTTGTTTTTATGAGTACAACTTATTTAAGGTTATTTACTAAAAATCCATTTTGAAAATTTTCTTCGAAGCTATAATACACAATATGAGAAAGTTTGTGCAATTGTGTCGTATCATTTATTTTAATTTGGCTTTGTAATAAAATGTAAAGACACATGTATTTATATTTACTTACCTTCAACAACGCCTTGATTTTATCTATTTGCATAAACATTAAAAGGCACATTCTACAAGATTATCTGTAACTCCTACGGCTTGTGATAGTTGATAATTACTTTCTTGTGAACCCTCAATTAGAGGAAGTATTGTGATCGACAAAAATACTCGAATTCGAGATATTGATGGCTATTTAAATTAGATATCTAGCTCTAGAATGAAGGGTATCACACTAAGGGCAAAAAGGGAAAAAAATAGATTTTCTCAAAATCCACTCAAACGATTTTGATTTAATTTGGTATCTAGTCACTGTTTAACATTACAAACAAAATGGCAACTTTCATTTCCCAATAAAAATGAATTTGAGGGTTCTTTGCATAAGCATAAATTTCCAAATTTGATCATATCTCCACAACTATTTGATATAATAAGGCCCAATCTTACAATGTCACGTTATTCTATTCGTTAGGGCTTAACATAAGGTTAAGTGATAACAACCACTAAATAGCTTACCATTGTTAAGTTATAATACTTTTACAATTTAAATATATTTTGCTTTCAAACCAATCGTTTCCGAACTATTGGAAAATATATTTTCTTAAATTGAGGTCACGGGAATCTGGTGTTGAATGTTTTACTCTATTGTGAACATAGATGTTAATTTTTTCCTAATATGTTTCTGTAAAAGTGTATATTATTTCTTCTATGCTCTTTAGGGGAAATGCAATGTTCATTCTTACATCATGTCCCTGCAGCAATGGTTATTATTGCGTTTCCCAAATCTTACTAGTTTTAAGTAAATGTCTGCTTTTTTGATAAAGAAGAGATAGAGTCTGTATGGTATATTAGTTTTTTTTTAAAATATATACTTTAATAAAGTTTAAAATTTTTGATAATTTGCAATCATATATTTTTTTAATGTAATAGCTATAACAATAAACTTCCTCTTCCTCTCCTTTGACTAGGGGACCGAACAGAATTTGATATTACAAACACAATATTTTTCTACCACAACTCAAGATTTGTTAACACCTTGAGCTATACATTATCACGGTCATTTTTATTTATCTATAATAATAAAAGGAAGTGTTTGTCTGTGTGTGTGTTTGTTTGTTTGTTTATTTGTCTACGATGCCCAGCCAAATCTACGGCACGCAGAGATTTGAAATTTTTAACATAGGCGGACGGAAAGGGGTACAAATGCACCTCGAAGCCGGATTTTTAAATTTTTAATTAGATTTTTAATTAGGCTATTTTTAACCAATTTTTGAAGAAAGTATTGTTAATCTGGTTTAGAATTACGTTTCAAAGATAACTGTGATAAAAATATGCAGCATCCTCCTCGGAAAAAAAAAGTCTACGAAATCGACCGTAATTCCAAACCATTTTTGTGTATAAGGTGGGGGGCTTATATAATTCTTATACCACAATGGGTCATGGGCAACGCCGTGCGGGATTGCTAGTATAAAATATAATCATAATAAACTTTATTGGGAAGGGGGTAGAGAGAGTCGCGTTGAAAGATTTATCTCGACAGCATCAAGAGAGAAATGAGGATATAAATTTGTTTTGTTGACTGTAAGAAATTTCCGAGAGGAGTTCTCTTCTCTAGGCGTGCTACGCGGCTGATATGCTGGATTCCGAATCTTGTGTGACGTCTTCAGTTCACACTTATTTAAAATATTCATACAAGTGCGCGCTTCTTTATACAGCCAACAAAAATAAAGAAGGGAACCGAGACACAGTTGAAGGTTCAGTTTAAAAGGGAAGAAATAAAATATACGTGATGTCTCTACTGAAATGTATTTATTTATGTTAAGTAGGTTTGCTTACTGAGACTAAGTAACAAAAAAAAATTAGGATTTAATTTACTTATCCTCGCCGTGAATGATCGTAAAATACATACCTAAGAGCATAAACAATGTATTGATAGTAGTTTTACCTGCATATAATCGTTTTACTTTCTCATATAAAAAGAAAGATTTATTGTTACTTAAACATTTTTTCTAACAATAGAGTGAGAAAGTCCTTGCGGAGTTCCGTACCATCTATTTTTAGCTCGAGATTATGATTAATCTTCAAGTTTTATGTATCCCAAACTCAAAAAAAGTTACCAAACAATCCTGTATGTCCTCATGTCTGTCTATCTGTCTGTGTATCCCTGAAGCTATAGCTGAAATGGTTTTATGAATTTTATTCACACTCTTCATTTAGATGATACATGCTCATACCTTAATTTAAAATGATTTTATTTAGTCTAGTCATAAAATTAAGGGTAGTTTATTGATGACTAAATTTGAGCAAACTCTTAAGTTTTTATAACATGACTTTGATGATTTTATTCAAAACTAATATTGGATTATTATAATAATAATAAATAATAATAATAATAATATGTTGGTGTTCTGTCTTATGACGTTTATTCCTTGTCAGTGAACTTAGACCGCCAATGAGCCCTTCCTCTGCCTCCTCCTTCAGCTCCCAGCATTTTCTTCTTTCCTTCACATAATCCAATATTTGAATCGTCCTTCATAAGCTCCTCTTTCCCTCAACCTTTTCTTCTATGACGTCGTGCAGAAGACAATTCCTCCTAAAGATGTGAACATCGGCTTAGTGTGTGGTAATATAAATTACAATTTATACTTGTTTTAAAGGGAAAATTTGTTTAAGGATAATCTATTAGTAACTGATTTTTGGATAATTGAAAATTAAAAAAAAAATGGCTCTAACAATTGTGTTTAAAATTAATATCTGAGGAGTGTTTGGAATTTAAAATAACACTATACTTTTTTTTAAGGTCAAAAGAGGATTTTTTTAGGGGTAATTTAATTTATATTATAACAAGCAACGGTCAGCGTACAAGTACAAATGAGTACAAATTATGAAACATACTTTCTATTCTAATATATTATCTAAATATCACTATTACGCAATATAAAATAATATTTATTAGTTAACTAATAAATAAAATTAATAAAACTGCCATTTAATTTCCAGTTCAAATATGCATTGTACTTAAATTATGAGCTTAGGGAACGTAGTTATATGTTTAGGCATAGTGTACTGACTAGTCCACAGCAAACTTTGAGAGAATGACTAGATTAATTGTTTCTATTTTAATTAGTGTAGGCTAAGTTTTATTATTATAATGAGATAAGCAAGCTAAGTTTTATTGGGTGAGATTAAGTTAAAGTGAACAGGTTAGCTTGTAATGTTTAATAAGGTTAAGTTAGGCTAACAGATGCTAAGTTTGGCTAAGTTAAACTAGGTTATACTATGTTAGTTAGATTTATAGCAAAAATAAAAGTGGGGTTAACTTTGATAGTGGTGTTAAGTTAAAATTAAAATAATTCAAGTTAAGCTGGTTAATTCAAATTAATTTAAGAAAAACAACCCGATATCCTCGTCCATTGCAATCCAGTCTTTTGTGAGAGTGAAGCATTAGACCATGCGGCCACCTAACTGGTTAAAAAGAAGTTGATGGTTTTTTCTACTACATCATATTATTTGTATATTAGTGAACATTTATTTATTTATGTTGTTAGTGTCCAAGGGTGGATTTTATTTGAGGTGGTTGACCTCCGTGATTATTACGATACGTCATTACTGGATGCACGATGGAGCTTTGGGAACCTACCCTCTAGTCCCTATAAATATTGAGAGCGCCTTATTAATTCACTTGGCAAGAGCAGTTACGAGCCTGGCGGTTCACACACTGTGTGGTACGGGGATTCTTGGCCGTTGGTGTGGCTCCCGCTGTCAGATATCTTATTTGAAATCTAACAAGAGCGGCTTGTGGGCTGTTGCCAAAGAAAGCAATGGCAGATAGAACCGTACTGGTTCCATCCTTCACACCATCCGTTTGACCAACCACACACAGAATAACGTAATGAGTGAATGTATGTGTAATGAGCTTAATGGGTAGGTTTAAGGTAGGTGGAATGAGAAAAAGACAGTGTTTTTGACTTTATGGCAAAACTTTTTTTTGTCAAAATAAATCAAATAATTATTTAGTAGAAACATAGTGTTTAATTTTCTTCATATTATGACCTCAACAGTTCTTTAATATCCGTCAAGAGTTTCCTGAAACTTAATGACAACATAATTTTCAATGTAGCCGCATGTGCGGTGAATAGGAAGTGAAATTCGCCCCACCATGTAAAAATTGGTAAATTAGTTTGTTCAACACACACTATTTGAACAAGTTTATTTAAAACATGTACACTTTGGGCCAGTTTCATAGTTAAACGCAGTACGGCTCAGTTACGATGATATACTAAGTACAGGATGACACCTACCTAAACCATATTGAAATGGGTCAGTTTCATATGTGGAACTGTCCATTCTATTGGAGTATGTGTAATCTTGTATTCAGTATTGTGCCATACTTGGGGTGTACTAATTCTGACTATCAAACTAGCTCTTAGACTACTCAGTTACAACTGACTTAAACGCTAATAATGAAAATTGTTCGGATTGAAAATGTAGGAAAATTTAATGAAAAACTTTACAGTAATATTGTCAGACAAGATGTAGTAACATTGGTTAAATATACAATTCACAACTTAGTTTCTCCTCCACATTCACACCCACAATTTGAGATATGTATTCTCACTTGATGATTGCAATCGTAGAAAACGTTGATTCACACATCCACTTTGATACAGACATGAGCAATATTTTTAAATGTCCGATTTAAAAGTTGGGAGATTGTTGTGTCAGAATATATATCCACATATCTGCAACTGAAAAGTTCTGGTAAATTTTCAAATGTTCCAAAATATGGCGATAAATCAAATCATTTTCAAGCCCGAACTTGTGCAAAGACAGAATGGGGGAGATTTCTTTGTTGAATTTTAAATATCAAAGTGTAATGAATCATGCAAGAATTTAAATGCCAATTTGAAATAATTGAGATCATAAAAACGGAGGAGAGTATTGGGTGGTAGTGTTGCGTCCATGACTCATTAAGAAAGCGAAATGCTTCCAACGATAATATGTAAAAAAAATTATCAAGTTACAATCAGCACACACCATCAGGAAACTGTTTGTTTTGCTGTGAGAGCCAGCAAACTAAAATTATCCACATGGCGAATTCACCACATGTGGCTATTGGCAACTGTGTTGCCCACCACGTGTCTAAGGCGTCACTTTCGCAATAGACCGGACTCCCGATGATGGGGAGATGGGGCTCAAATCCCAGTCGAGTGTACTGAGGGTGGTTTTTCTTAAATGGTTTTCTACTCTTCCTATACACACATGCTGGTATAACTTCTCTAAATTCAGCCTTCCTCATCCCTAACACACTAGCGTAAGTAGTGTACATGGGTATAGCCCAGATGGGTAGTAAGCCATAGTGCAAAAAATAACAGGAGTCACTTTTGTATCGGTGGCATTTCGTGGAGTACTGCTAGAGTATACAGAGGCAGTTTAAACTGTACCTGTGAGTTTTTCTCATAGCTTTGTTAAAAACTCGCTGGCCAGCTGTTGTTTTTTATTTGAGGTATTTAACGTGAATTTTCTTAGCCGACTGATTCTATCAGCACACGACTTATAAACAAATTTAAACCTGCTTCGGTAAAAAATAAAAAAAACTGCTTCGGTGGCCGCATGGTCTAAGGCGCTACTCTTGCAGTAGACTAAACTGTCGATGATGGGGAGGTTGAGGTTAGAATCTTTGTCGAATGTACTGAGGGTGGTTTATCCAAAATTGTTTTCCACTCTCCCCTCACGTAAATGCGGGGACACATACCCTAAATATAGCCTTCCTAATACGTAAAACTATTATTTTAATTGGTAGGCCCTACACAAGCGTATAACCCAAACGGGTAGTAAGATGCGGTGCTAAAATAAACCAACTTAAATTTATAACAAACACAATACCCATCCCCCGGACGTTTGTTAGTCATTATGAGAGGCCAAACCTACTTTTTAGCCAAACCAGGAATTGGAACCCAGGACTATTATCTCAGTAGGCAGGCACGCTACCGACAGAGCCTAGATGTCGGCGGACAGGCCCAGTATTAACTAACATACACTCCCATGTGATGTACGGTCAAATCTGGACTAAGTGGAAGATATACAGTATATCAAAGGTACAGTTTTAATAAGTTCTGCTTACTCTGTCAACACTCCATGACACGTCACTGCCCTATAGCCTATGTATTATTAAACATAAAATATGTATCGATATAGTGTCAATTTTAAAAAAAAATCAGTAATAAGATTGAATTTAAAATAAAGTTCAAATTTATAAACTAGACACACTGACATTAATCTTCTTTTTACTTTTTCTCAATCCCTAGGAGAGATAAGTATTGTGATAGTTAAAAAATCAAACTCGAAATTTTAATAAAAATTAATGTTGACGTTTCATGACGCCCTGAAACCATAAAAGTGGTTTGCGTGATGCCGTCAGTCCGTGTGTGTGTCTGTGTCTCTGTATATCGGCCTAGAACCAAAACCATTTTACGGATTGGGCTAAAACTTGGTATCTCGAGGGTTTTCATGAAATTGGATTTCTAACGCTAAAATAAGGGTAATTTACGGAAGGGGAAAAAGAGATGAAATCAATTTTATAAAATTTGCTCTAACGAATTTGATATTTTTATCTATCTATCTATCTATCTATCTATCTATCTATCTATCTATCTATCTATCCTCGGTTTATCGCTACAAACAAAATGGCTATTCTCGTTTTCCCATGAAAATTACTTTTAAGTGGACATTTCTAATTTTGATCATATCTCCTCAACTATTTCAGATACTAGATAATTTATTAGCGTAAATATGTAGTACTATTGAATATAAAACTCTTTTATTGAAAATACATTTTTATAAAGCCAAGAGTTTCTGAGCTATAAGCAAACTTTTTTTTATAGAACACACTGAAATTTAAATTGATTGTTATGTTCTTTGGTGGACAGAGATGCTACTCTTTTCTCAATGTTTCTGTAACCGTATATATTATTTCATTTATGCTCTTTGGTGCAATGTTTCTGCAATTATTTTGTTTCGCACATTTTACAAGTTTTTATTAAATGTATTTTTTTTAAGACAAATTCTGCGTGGTGTACCGTTCCATTTAGTTTTATTTTCAAACCTCATCGCTTGCGTTCGAATAAACCAGATACCGAGGACTACTTTGTATGTCACAGAGAATAAAATACCTTGTTTATTTATTTATTTTCTTTATTACAGTGTTGTTCGTGTCGTGATCTCTTCTTTGTCGATATGTAGACCAAGTTTAAGGCCTGTTCGCTACTGTAGTAAGCCATGAATTACTAATGCCCTGAGGTCAGCGTGTCACAGTTTAAAAAACAAAACACAAAGAATACGTTCGACATTTCAGTAGTGGAGTCGTTCGTTTTGATTCAACGCCTACGAGACTCGCATGTCAGTTTCATATCAAGGTCACCGGTTGTCATGACCGCACGAGTAACGTGCATGACACTCAACCGGAAGACGAGGCTTCGATAATATCCGGCGTCACTAGGTGTTATTTAAATACAATGAGTAGCTTTCAATAAAATATCTAGGATTATTCCGAGGCATTTATCCTGCAAAAATTTGATCAAGGCTGCCGCCTCGGTCGGCGAGAAAGTCTCAATTGCTGTCAGAGCACCTCACCTGGCTTGGAGTGAAAATTGTATGTGTATTTTTCTGGAACTACCTCTCTATTATGTCCAAACTATTCCCTTTCGCCCTTCATTTAACACCACACTTTGTCATGTTAGTAAGAAAGAGGTGAAAGCAAACTACAAAACTTCTTATCTCAAGGTAAAGAGAAAAATATTAAAATTTCTTTTGTGAGCCTATAAACAAATACTTTATTTGTCAAAGGAAGTCTAGATCTAAATCGCTTTTTCATAAAGCCTAGTTTCATTGCCCCGCAAATATTCTTAAACGGTCGTTGTAATGAGAAAAGGTCACATTTTCACACATTTATTTTTATTAATAAAACTCAAACTATAAGGATGTTAAGGAAAAAGAGCCCTGCTGGGCTCTTTAAACTTTATTTAAGTGTAAACTATATTTTGAAATAATGCAATGTAATATTAAATATCGCGTTAGAGCTGAACGTCTGCGCAGCAATTTCTCTTTTAATGAGGAGGGTCCCTTAAGAGAGGTGCATTGACTACTGACTCACGAAAAAAAAAGGATAGTACAATTTTCATAAAAAGGGCATCTAAGAAAATACAATCGGCCAAAATTGATAGACTTTTACTATTTGATAGGTATTAATAATAATCTCTATAGCAAACTGATATGAATTGACGTATGAATACGATCGATACTCGTCGATCTAGTTAGCTTTTATAGCCGTCAGACTTTTCTATGAAAACTGAACTGTAGTCCAAACAGTGTTAAGATTTTCATGTTCGCATTAAAAACAAATTATTGGTAGGTGAATAATTCTCAACACAACTTTCAGCTCTAAGACATGAACATAATTAAATATGTGTTAAAAAATTTGGAAAAACTTAAATCAGGGTTTGTATGCCTTAGGGATATACTTAATAGTTTATGCATAGTGATCAAATTAGTTGACAGTAATTTATACAACAATGTAATAATAGCCCCTTTGAGACAAATTTGAATTGAGATTTCGTTATTGTATTGGAGTCTGAATTACTTGTATGAACTTGTATGATGGTATTTCACTATCACATGATTTTTACTTATATCCAAAGACAAGAAAGGACATCAAGGGTGGCTCGAGGGTTGTTGCCGAAGCAATCATCTTTTGACGAGACTGTACTAGTAAATTGTTTCCTTCCCATTTATTATCAGTTTTGACTTTTAAATCCAATAAATATACAATTATTTATTGTTCATTACATTATGTTGTATATGTTTGGTCAAATGGACAGTGAGATGGTAATAACATTTGAATAGAACAGTCCAGTCAAGCCTTGCATGCCCTGGTAACAGCCTAGGAGCCACGTCAAAAGACTGTGTTTATATTATAAACTAGTTGTGACAATAGAGAAAGGAATACCACATATACATTATACGTATACATTTCTCTATGTTGTGACCAAGTTTTTACACGTACATTAAAATTATAAAAAATTCTCTTTGAAATCTGTTTCTTCGTGGTATTTATTAAAAACTAAATACCTACTCTTTTATGGAGGCTATAAATAATATTAGTCTCATGAAGTTCTGTTGGTAGCCGTTTAAGTCTTGAACCAATAACCTGACCATATCTTGACAAAATGATGTTTTGGATATTTAATATAGCACATGATTGTATCTTGGACAAAACGATGTTGTTTGAGTATTTAATAAATATCTAGTATCATTATTTTATCATCCCTTTGAAGACCCTTATTAAGCTGCCATGTAAATAACGCATTAGGCATCAAAGTTATTTTTCTTATTTGAAACGTAGCAATTCTAGCGCACGGTATCTCATAAATCTTAACACGCCAATTACCGGATGATTGTTTCCCCTCACCCCCCTCTCGATCAACCCCATCCACGACCGTCAAAACTATCATCTCAAACCCACGACTATCTTACTCATTTGATCTTTTAGCTCTCGACGGAAACCCATGAACTTTTACACCTCAATTACCTTACCTCGCAACAAAAGGTATATCTACCCATCCACTATTTCCAAAAATGCCGCGTCACTAAAACAGTCATTTGTTTTTCATGAGCCAACAAGTTCGCTTCACTCTGCTAAGGGATGATAGATAGGCAGCAATGAAAGTGACCCTTAAAAACCCTCCCTGTGTAATTACGTTTCTAATCTCCATAATTTAAACAGAAGCAGTTCTATACGATGACTTCCTTCCATGCTCATTTGTGGGGGTCGGAGGGGGTGGGGATAGTTTCAGCTGAAACCATAAGGGGAAGATTTTCAGTCTACCAACCCTTGGTATACTTTAACGTAAATGTCCGTATTTCATATTACCGAAACACTCACACACACTCACACACACACACACACACACACACACACATATATATATAATAATAAAAAGAGTTTTGTAGCGGAAGAATAGGGAGTGGTTTTCCTACCCTCTTCCTTTGTGTGTGTGTGGGTGTAATATATATATAATAATAATAAAAAGAGTTTTGTAGCGGAAGAATAGGGAGTGGTTTTCCTACCCTCTTCCTTTGTGTGTGTGTGTGTGGGGTTGCGGAAAGTTTACGAGGGGGTGAGAAGTGTGTTATTTGTGTATGGATTATCTGAATATTCGCTGCAAACACGCAAAGTCCACACAAAAATACACAGTGGATATAATTTGATGGTGATGTGTAACAGTATACAAGGGCCTAATGTGTAACGCCTGAGGACAAGAAGGACTCTACACCATGTTAGGAATATATATATATATATACACAAACACACACTTTTTTTATTTAGAGAGTGTTGATTTATTTTATTTTAGCACCGCGTCTCACGACCCCTTCGGGTTTTACGCCTATGTACTAACGATAATGTGTTAGGGATGGGATTATAGAGGTTCAATTTAAATGATATGTAGCCAAATTCTCGTGAAGAGAGAGTGTAAAACGACCCTCAGTAAACTCGATCGAGATTCTAGTCCTTGTATCCTCTCCATCGGCAGTCCGGTCTATTTCTAGAGCGGCGCACTAGAGACCTTTCTACCAACAAAGCAGGAAGTCTTAGTTTTAAAACTATCGAAATATTTTTTCTAAAAACCTTAGATGGAATGAAACTTACGTGTCTCAGGTAAAATATTAACTATTTTATTTTTGTGAAATTTTAGAATTGCTCTTATTCTCAAAACAAAGAATAAGCTACTGCAAATACATTTAAACCAATAGAAATACATTTTAACATTTCGTTATTTCAGAATCACTACCCCTTCGCGATATTCAAATATTTACAGTAAGAGGACAGATATAGAACACGGTATTATTAAGAGCGTTTTCTTAGAGGGAGAGTGGGAAACCATTTAGGGAAAAATTACCTGAGTATACCCTTGCTGGAGATTCAACCCTCGACCTCCCTTTAAACAAAAAAACCAAACTAAAATAAAGTTATTATTTTAATGATGTTAAATTTGCTGTGAATTTTTTTTAGCTCAAATTGAGCTTTTTTTTCCCACCTTCAATCAAAATGTATAAGTAGTTAGTAATTACATTTAACTGATGTGTGTGTACGCAGCGTAGAGATGCATTTATTTGTTCAACTATGCTTATAATTTACAAACAAAGTGAAATGAAAGAGAAAATGTTCACAAAATTATAAACTAATAATAAAGTGTTATTTAATATACAAATACTATACCTGCTTGTATGGAATAAAAGTAACTAGTATTATTTCAATATTATATTACTAAACCACCAAGTCTAATATATTTAAAGATAATTTGAGGAGCCTTTTTTTTTTAGAGTGAACCTACATTATTTGAAATGAGATTAGTAGCCACAATAAAATAAAATTAATGGCCTTGATATTTCACATTACTTCCTCTCCACTAGCTAAATTGCTCGGTCTTTTATTCCGGGCGATCTTTCTTTGTTCGCTCAGGCGCGACTTGTGTCGCTGTTGCCCCGAGTCCCGCTTATCACTACGAGTAAAGCTCATAAGTTATCAACAGGACATGATCAAAGCAAGTAAGTACACTCCCGAGGAGGATAATGTTCAAGGAGTAATAGCCGGCAGTCAAGCCATAATATGGCCGGGTAGTCCATGCAACGAAAAGGATGAGCCACAACCAATCCGAACCAACATTGGCGTGGCGTGGAGTGTTACCAGCAGGAGGATACATAACTAATATTTTTCTTTTCGACGTTTGGAAATCATAGTTTAAAAAAAAGTTAAATCTCAAAAGCTCAATGTTAAAAAAAATATTATTTAAATAAAGAAATATTGACATCATAATAAATTAGATTTGTTTAAGACAAAAAATGAGTAATTATATTCTTTAAATTGAAAAATGACATCTGGACACGGGGATAGAATCCAGAAACTTTGGCTTAGTGCGCCAAATGCTCTTATCACCGAGCTATCCAGGAGTCATCCCGTGCTTAGGGTCAGTCTTCATTCAGTAAGTCAGTAATATTTTATCAGAAATAAATAAAAATTAATAAAGTAAATTATATTAAATAAAATATTTCCATGACTGCAATCTATAGAGCTAAAAGAGATTATTTTTTATCGCCACAATTCGTGGAGGTCCTGATTTGTGGAAGCCCTGGGTCTTAACCCTTCTGTCAGCCTCCCATAAATCCGGGCCTGGTCACCAGGGTAAGTAGGGTTAGCCAAAAACTCTACTCGTGATATGTTCTCATCAATCAGCAGCACAATCATTGATCAGAAAAAAACCCACCAGATATATGTCCGAAACCTTATCTCAGTCGGGAGAATATCTGCCTACTAAGCTAAGTGGCCTGGGTTTGTTTCACAGCATGGCCGAAAAATGTATAATTGGTTAAGATGGCCTCCTTGGTCAGCGAGAAGGAATAAATTTCTGTCCGGCCACATGACTTAAAATACAATGATCTGTGTTATTTTCTGGTACTACTTTTATATTTTGTATTAGCTTATACTCTCTTTCTCCCTTCAGCTACCACGATCCTTTATCATGTCAATAAGAAAGAGGGGGGAAAGAAAACTAGCAGATTCCTTATCTCAAGGTAAAGTGGACCTTCAAAAAACTGTATTAGTTAGAGGGAGGCTAATTCTAGAGCCCTTTTTCATCGAGCCTAGTATCATAGATACACAAATATGCTTATAAATTAATTGAAATTGAGATAGTGTCACTTTTTTACACATTTTTTCTACTAATAAAACTCTAACCATAACGCATCGTAGAATTAAATATTATGTTAGAGCTGAACGTTTGTGCGGAAATTTTTCACTTACCGAGACGGCCCCTTTAAGATGGGGTGCTAGTGAACGTGAGTTTAGGGCAGTATTTTCGAAGTTTTTATAGCATAAACATTTATTTGGCCAAAATAAATCAAATATTTCTTCTATAGAAACATAGAGCTTAGTTTTCCGCACATGCTAATCTCAACAGTTCTTTAATATCTGTCAAGGGTGTCCTGGAATTTAGTGACAACTTTTTCTCTGCATTTAAAAAGTTTGTCACCAAATGCCGCTATGCTCATGAGAGATATTCAAGAACTCTTGAGATTAGCATGTGCAGAAAGCTAAACTCTATGTTTCTATAGAAGAAATATTTGATCTATTTTTGCCAAAAAATGTTTATGCTATAAACACTGCAAAATTAATGCACTAAACTGGCGATCACTAGCACTCCACCTTAAATACGAGCCTTCCTCTCACAGTGATGAATTGACAACCTTGGGGATGGTTGATGAATCTGTTCCAGGCTTACGGTAGCTAGGCGAAATATGTTGGAAACCACACATGGCCCTCCGGGCGTCAGGCAGACCTCAACGCGTTGTCCGTCACTTTCTTCAGTATAAGTCGTCTAATTGTTTCCGCCCCATCCTGTACATCCTTGTAAAATCACAGTGAAATTGTGGAATGCCAGGCCTCCACCGTGGTTCGGATCCCACGTTAAACTGTAGGTCCTCCATTTCATCTCACAATCACCCTATAATAATAATAATAATAATAACAACATAATGAAACATAATGTTGATGTGATCAGTCAAGGGGGAAGTGAGGGGGTGAGATATTACAGGTACGATTTTTACAAGTTCTTCTCACCTTGGAAACACGACACTGTTAACCAGCAAATAAAAAACTCTTTTATTTGTAAGCGGGTAGTCCGATTTTTAAAAAAAATTCACTTTTAGTTTTATTTTCCGGCTACATGTGAACTAGGCTTTCTAACGAGTCGCGGAATGTTGTTGTTGGCCTTTGTAGTCTGACAAACTGTGAACAGTTTCGTGGCGTGGAGTGTTGCCAAGGTAAGCTGAGCTCGTTGAAACTACCATTGATATGTTTTCGCTCCCTTGGTAACAATCGAATTAGGCTTTTCTCTACATATCTCACATGAGAAATGTGTTTCTCTTGATACTTGATCAAGTAGTACCTTATTGAGTGATGAAAACATTTCACAGATACATTTTTAGCTAACTTATACCAACCCTGGCGACATTCCACAGCACCTATTTGTTAAGTAAGTTTTCATTTGCTATGTGTTGGTTTAAAATAGGCTCAACCGTGTTTTTCTAATATTTGTAAAACTACCCTCTTGTCATTAAACCGGATAGTCGAGAGTCCACTGTAGCTTATTTTTATGTAGATCATAAAAAAATATTTGCACCCTTTGTTTACCCCGAAAGGTAACAAGTTTACATTGCATTATTCCACTATAATGTAGCCCAGGGGTCGGCAACCTTTTAAGCACGAAGATTTTTTTTTCTTTCAAATATGTTTTACTCTAGGGGCGCCAAGAAAAAGGTCGATTCTTATACTTGAATTTTCTACCGTTTATTTATGTATTCATTTGCGACAAATTGAGAATTTACCTATTTTAACCGTAGCAAACAAAAAACAAACTATAATATTATCACTCTTTAGATTTAAATATTTGAGCCTCAAATTTTGAGGCATCTTACAAAGTGGGCTTATTGTTAAAAACTTGTTTATGAAAATATTAATGGAATAGTAGATATAAGGCTAATGATGACTATATAACAAATAAGTTTAATTTCAAATAATACTCGAGAGCCATCAAACAAAACTATTTAACAAAAAATTTACAAAATTACAAAATATAAGGTGGGCGCCTAAAATCTGCTAAAAGGGCGCATCCCACTTATCCTGAATGGTAACAGTCTCACCTTGACGAATTACACTATGGTCTTATTCTCTAACCCACACCATAGTGTAAACGTGCAAGGTAAGTTTGATACCTTTCAAGGTAAACGGACCGTACATGCGTGCTACCTAAAGCGCCCTTGTAAATCAGTTTACCTAGGTATCTCAGCTCTTCTTTATCCATGAGTAAATAGTTGAATTAACTCTATAAAACGGTATTCTCCCAAATTGACTCGACGTTTGAGAATCAAAGGCTCTCGTTGGTGCTTACTCTTAAATTTACATACGTTTTATAACAAAACATTTGCGGATAAAGATAAGTATAGGTTTAGTAATGGGAGAAAATAAAGTGAATACTAAAAGAATGAAACAAACATAGCTACGTTCATTTGTACACGCTGGTGAATTTTATTCATTTGAGAGTGGAGTCAATTGACCATTTCAACAAGCGCTGACGCCTTCTAAGTTATATATGTAAATATTGGGTTTTACCTTAGTTTTTCTTAGCACCGCGTCTACTTCCTGTTCAGGTTATACAGATATTTACTAATTATGCTAATGAGCTAAGGATGAGGAAGGTTGAATTTAGAGGAAGTGCACCAGAAGAAACCCGGTCTCCCTGTCATCTGCAGTCCAATCTATTTTTAGAGATACGCCTTAGACCATGCGGCCACTGAAGTGGGTCTGTATCTTGTTAATAACACTGGTAAGGTAGAGATGAGGACGGAATTAATGCACTCGCTTTAACGTGAATAAAGAGGGAAAGCCATTTAGGAAATACAACCCAATATATCCAACCGGAATTCGAGTCCCGACCACCATGTCACCGGCAAACCCGTTTAAACATGCTTGACGTGTTTAGTCCATATGCTCACTTATGCGGGTAAATTGTATTTTAGAACAACCTTTAGATACCCTTAAAAACTAATAATTTAGAACAATATTCTTAACCTAAACATTCAACTGTAGCTTCGGGAACATGCTGATAATAATTACAAATACCCGTACAAGTGGGCATGCGGACCAAGGCATCAGTTTCATCTTGTCTGTTTTGCCGTTGAGGGGGTAGTTAGTATTCGAAACACGGCTGGTTTTAATAATAATAATTAATAATAATATACTAAAGTGGCAAAGTTAAGTCGATCACCTTTTCTTATACTTAACTTTACTGAGTTAACTGAGGTCTTTTATCATGTAAGTTTTTCCACTCTTCTCGCCAACGAAAATGCGGGGACACATCTTCTGAATTTAATTTTCATAATTCCTAACCCATTAGTGTAAATGCTAGGACATGCGGACTGGTAGTAAGACAAGGAGCCAAGAAAAAAATAATCTGATAAACACATTTTTTGCGTTATCTAAAATACAAAATTATTGTACAATTAATTTGTAATGTAGGTTTGCAAAGTAGTATTTCAGACTTTAGTTTTTTGTTTTTTAGAACACACATACTATATAAAACTATAATTAATGTCTTTGAAACAATCTACATATTGTTCCTACATTCTGGCATTCTGGTTGGCTTTACAATCTAGAGCTAAGCTAAAAACGTTTTATCAAGCCATTCACTTGTATCCACAAGCTAATGCGATTCAGCTTCGTTGTGCGTAAATTCTAAAACTTTATATAAGAACATCAAATTTATGACCAACCTAAGTTGTTCGTATGTGTAGGATTACGAAACATGTTTAATGGATACTTTCTATGCAAATCAATAAGTTCAAGGTTTTGTAAATAGCAACTTTACTACAAACCCAACAAATAGGCTACGTATACAGTATATTGATCAAGTTCAATATATAAACAACATGCGATCCAAAATCTTTTTTTCATTTCTTTTATTTGACAAGTCTATAAAAAAAAAGTAAAAGAAAGGAAAAAAATAAAATAAACTCAAAAGTTTCGCTAGAAGTGTTTGACAAAACTACACATATAATATATTTCTTTCTTTAGTTTATTTTCTCTGCTTCCCCCCCCAAATCCGACTTGGCTATTAATCACAGTCTTTTTACTTTCCACTAGATTTCCCAGGAATGTCTAGTTAATATTTCATCTCATCATTCAGACGATAGAAAATATCAAGCTACATCGATAATAATCAGGAAAGTGTAAAGAATGTCCGCTCAGTGGAGTTATATAGCGTCTGGGTCAACTTGTATGAGAACTGACGGTTCACTGGTGGCTGAGATTTACGGACTTTCATTTGACATGTCTTTTGTTTTGCTTGAGCATCGCGTCCTACTACCATTTCGAGGTATTCACATATATGAAAGAAAAAAAAGGTTATAAGAGTTGGGATGATGAATGTATAATTTAGAGGAGATTTAACCGAATTTTCGTGGAAACCATTTATGAAAAACCACTCTCAGTACACCCTATCATTATTCAAAACACCGATATCACCGTAATCGGCAACTCAGTCTATTGCTTTAGTGACTCGTTAGACCGATCGACCACCTAAGCGAGTAAGAAGTTATGCTAAATAAACAAATAGCCGTAACTATAGATTAGACAAAACTTGAGAGCGTCAAGGCCTAAGGGCCAGTTTCATAGTCAGATTTAGTACGCCTCAAGTGCGGCGCTATACTAAATACAAGACGTCACCTACCTGAAATTGAATGGAATGGGCCAGTTTCATATACGAAACTGGTCCATTCCATTTTGGTCTAGGTAGGTGTCGTCCTGTATTTAGTATCGACTCGCACTTTAGGCGTACTAAATCTGACTATGAAACTGGCCCTAAGAGTGATGGGCAATCTTATTGTGCCTCATCTGAGGCTGTAGGAAATGAATACATATTCTTCACCTCAATATATATTTTTTAGTCTACATGTCACATAAACCAGAACTTGGGGTTGGTTGGTTGGTTGCACCGTTGCAAAAGGAAGGGGAAGAAGTGAAGGAACGTTATAAAGAAGAAGTGCCGTAGAATTGAGAGGTGAAAATGAGAAGGAATGGCTTCGGTGTTAGCAGCGAGGAAAAAGAAAAAATAAATGAAGCTTTTAAAAGAGTTTTTCTTGCGCTACTATCTATGGGCTACCCACACAAACAAAAGAAGTCGGAGCGTTGTTTTTTCTTTTGAGAAAAAAAACCCTCTACCGCTAAGGAAGGTTTTTTTTCTTTTCCATGAAAAGAAGAAGGAAACAACCATACTTTAAAACGCAAGGAAGAAGATGGCTGGTTTTCTAAATGTCATTTTTCTAATTTTTTGTTAGTGAATACAATGTTTTATTTGAATATGAATAATTGTTTGTATCACTGGTGCGAATAATTTACTTAAAATGGCATTTATTAATGATATCTCATTCCTTGCAGAGATTTCAACGAAATTAAAGTTTAATCAAAAGTATTCGAAAATGGAATTTTTCCACTAGAAAATCTCACATTTTAATTTGTCTGAATTGGTTTGATAGTATTATGTTATCTACTATGATGTATTATTACTATTTAACGACCCACATCAGTGGTCAAATTATCTAAGGTGTCTCTCTCGCCATAAATGGAATTACCTGTGATGGGGAGATCGGGGTTCGAAGCCCAAGTGTATCCTTCGTTCATCTTGTAAATTAGCAAGCTTACCTTGCATTATTTCGCTATGGTATAGCTTAAAAGGTGGATTCATAGCATAATCCGTTAAGGTAAGACTGCTACCTTTAAGGGTTAACGGAGTGTACACAAATGCAGGCACATTTTATCGATTCTAACTTTATCTTCAGTACCCCATTAACGTAATTAAAATATCCAAGAAATTATTAAGGTGGGGAGGGGAAAGGAACGCGACTAAAGATCAGTATTGTTTGCAGTTTTTATTAAAAGAATCCTTTTTTGGCGAAATTAAATATTATATTGCTTCAGTAGATACTTTTAGTTTAGTTTTCTACTTAAAGTAACCACAACAGTATCTTAGATACACCTCCAATAGTTGATTGTGTACATCTTTTACCGGTGAAATACGAATCCGGTCCCACCAATCCTTTAGCAATGCTATTTAGGGCCCTGCCATAATACTGATTCGACCCCAAGGACCAACCAAAAACTTTCCATCTCATTTTGCATAAACTTAGGATAGTATTGTGCTTTATATTAGATTAGGTTTATTTAGGTTATGATCGTATTATATCCATCCTTAGTGAAATGTCTTTAACAGCCAAGGCCAAGTTAGTACACCAAGATGGGGACGAACTCCAACAACCTTCTTTTCCAACGGATCTTAATGGAGTCGAGTTCGTATGCAGCCCTTTTTCCAATGTAGAAATGATCCATGGATTATCTGCCGCTATCGCCACTTTACTACCGCCTAGGTTACAAAATTCTCTCAAATGTTAGGCGAGTATGTATTACCGCCACGATTCGAAACCTACATGATGAATGTGTGGGAGTCAATCGTGAGTTTTGTGTTCACTCATTTCCTTGTTTTCCATTCCTACCCTCACAACCCCATTCATTGCTGTCAAAATGCGATATCACATTAAGATAAGGTCGTATAGTCAGTCCTGTGTATGGACGAAGGTGTATATAGAGACGTGATCTAGCATCGAACCTATTACGATCTCGTGATAACAGATTCTTTTTTATATATACAACCTTCCCACCCTCTAGATCATTAGACTAGCAGCTTAGTCGACAATTCTGCACCTGGTGGAATAAAGTGTTATCTCCAGCCTACACAGTCTTACTTAAGGCTGTTCAAGTGAGCTTTTTGAATTATTTTTAATATTTTGTTGCTGTTTCGTACTAAAAATAATATTAATGATTACCTTCTTTAATAAGTTCATTGCTATCTAAAGATATTATCATAATTATTGAATATAGTTAAGACTTAGATAAAAACTTAAGATTAGCTAGGAAAGTTGGGGCTTGGGGACATCATATATCATTTTAGAAAACATTATAAATAATAATAAAGTAAGTAGCAGTAATGATTATGGTTAAGACTTAGATAAAACTTAAGATTATAAGATTTTATCTAAGTCTTAGCCATAATCATTACTGCTCCTTACTTTATTATTATTTGGAATGTTTTCTAAAATGATAATTATTGAAGTTTAAATGACATATTATTAGAACCTTGATAAGCTACTGTAAATATGTTAATGTTGTTATTTTATCAATAGAAATGTTAAGGGAATCTCCTAACTAAGTGTATTTTATAAGTTTATTGATAAAAAATTAGAGGTTGTTTCCTAGCAAAATAAATAAATTAAAAAACCATTAAACACTCACTTGAACACCCGTCTTACTTTTTTTTAAAGGTTTTGAAAATGTATATTCTTATGAATGGGAAACGTAATTATTTTTGAAAATATGTTACTTAAATGAGTTTAGGGCATTAAAACGATGAGGAAGTCTAATAATATATTTATTTTCTTATATAGGCTGACATACGAATTATAAAGAAATTATTTTGATACTGGAATTATTAATTTAAATATGTTGATAAAAAAAATTGTTCCCACGATTACGTAAAAGCTTTTTGGTTTATCATGTATATGTATATATATAAGAGCGTGGATGAAAAAAATGTGTCTGTATTTTTAATAAATAGTAAGACACAATCGCATAAACTTTCTCAATACACCATTTTCAAAATATTTCAAATTTTCTAAATTTTGTTGTAAGTAAACTGCAAGCTGAGCCAAAATTAGCTGTTTACCTACCGTTACATATAAACATATACATACATATACATACATATAAAGTATATACATTATGACACGATACAATAAATGTTGGAAATGGTCCCCACGTGCTTGCAGACAAGCATTTAAACATTATAACGTTTCATGGATCTTTGTTTCAAGATTAGTCCAAACGGTGATATTTTGTTCATGAATGTTGTATTTAATGTCTTCCTTCATTTAAAGCAGAAAGTGAGGATTGTCTTTGTTAAGAGCATTTTTCATTCCTACCCGCAGATAATAATCCGAAGATGTGAGATCAGCTGAATACGGGGGTCATTTATCCTTTGACACCGCGCAATAACGCCAAGAAAACATAATTGGTGCATGCAGTAACACTACTTTGCTGGAAGTAGGGGGGTAAAATTTAGTTTCAGTTAAATGTACAAAAAAAGGGTACATAATCACTTCATAGTAGAGTTCCGCATTTATGGTGTCGATGAAGAATATGGGACCATTAATCCATTTTAGAGAAATCTCCACTACACATCAACCTTACGATTATTTAATATTGTCTCACATATTTTACGCGGATTATTCTACAAACAAATCCGGCTGTTTTGGCTCTTCACGTAACCGGATGGATGAAACCATGACTCATTTGAAAAGGATGTTACATACAGAAGGAGCCAACTATTACCGCTAACGTCATAGGCAAAGTGTGGGCTTCCTAGCTGTCAAATGATGACAGGGATCAATGGAAGGTCATCGGCCCCTAAATTGCTCACCATGCAAGTTCACGCGCGTGTCTAAGCTCGGAGGACATGGCCTCGAGATTTGTTTGTTCCCCAGATACTGACTTCTGGACCCTAAAAAGCAGGCGGGGTTCAATTTGAACATAAAAGGTATCATCTTATGAAATATTGGGGAGTAGGCTTACTTTAGTCTATCGACAATAGTAAATACTCAACACGACTGGCGAGGTCTCTTTCTTTCAGTTCGCGCACTGATGTTGTCGTACAAGTAATTATTTATCATATCTTACAGCACCAATTTTGAACAAAATTGTTAAAACTATTTAAAAAACTCTTTTTTCAAAACTAAATTAATTAACTACTATTAAATGATTTTTTTAAAAAGAAAGACAAACGTATATAATTATTTATAATGTAACAGTCTTAACAGACTCCCATTTTGAACCAAATCGCTGATACCTTTTTCAAAATATTCAAATTTTTGATAAATTAAACAAATTATCACCCTAAAAAATAAGTAAATAGTTTTATTTGTCATGTCAAATACTCCCTAGATTATCATTTTAAACAAAATTGTTATAGTTATTTTCAAAATATTTCGAAATCTAGAAAATCATTTGTCAGTAAACTAACCTAAGAATTTTTACCCAAGAAAAATATAAGTGTTATTTGTAAGGTAAAACACTCTCTATATATCCATTTTAAACAAAATCAATAGAGCCATTTTCAAAAAATTTTGAACTTCAAAAAACCACTCATCAGTAGACTACCTCTAATTTGAGGATTAGGATAAAAAAGATTTTTAAAAAACGCTCCATAACTGCTAAATATCGAGTTTGAACAAAATCCATCAAACCGTTACAGATCCGTGGCCAGGGACAGACAAACATACACGGGGACAAACAGAATGGTAAAATTCACTTTTTTGGGCTAGTACACACACAAAATGTAAATATTTATGATAATTTTGAGGTCGAAAATTTTCCTATGTAAGTTTTGATAGGGTTTTTTTAGATAAAAAAATGCAATTACCCCGGTTTGGTTTGAACACACGAACAGCGGGGCCTGAGGTGAGCACTTTACCCCAAGCCCAAAGAGTCGATCAACATAAGATAATTTATGTTTTCCCCAAAAGGTTTTGGTCTATTTTGATGTGCTTAGTTGAGCTAGGTGCAATTAATCAAAAGTTTGGTGGTATGAGATTCAAGAACAATAGGTTTATAGTATTAACGTCCTAAATTAGGAGAAAAAGTCAATCAGATCGTGAATATTTTTACAAACTTTGGCTTTTAACAACCATTGACAGTTGTTAGCACTTATTTCTTACATCATTACATATTTTATTGGTATAAGTATTTTATGGGTATATATGAAACCTTTTTATAATTTTTATCATTATTAAATACTTCCGAAATATTGGACACTTCTAGCTATAATTATATGGGCCAAACTGACTACGTAATCACATATTTTTGATTGATTTTAAGGAATAATATATGCACTCAAGGTTGATTTTATCAATAATTATTAACTTTTTATTCAGTTTTAGTTTAAAACTTTCAAAATTAAGTTTAGTAGTTGATTAACCTTTTATTTTCTTATACATTTTGAATTTTTTTTAACCATCAATTAATTGTTTTTATATCATTGCGCCTGAATTAAGGCATACTAACGTTGGTCGTTGTAACTCGTAATGATACTGTCTTGGACCCCTCTCATATATTCAAAAAGTCATGGATGAAATGTATTTTTCTTTAAAAAACTATATGTAAAGTTTCCTTTTAATACTTCATCCATGGATAATCACGCGTCTTCAGAAGTAATTTCAGTGTATTGCGCTTTAAAACTTTCTTTCTTTAAAAAACCAACTCCGTTGTATTTGAAACATCATGAGACATCCTGGCTCCCTTTACCCAATAGGAAGCTAGCCTTCACAACATCAGGTTGCCAGGAGTTCTCCTATTAGTTAGTTTTAACACTGGAGACAAGGGGTCCAAGAAGCAAGGGGTAGGTCATATATAGGCAGCTTGCGCGTATGAATCCACACAGTGTACAGTAGTCCGAATACAGAAACCTAGCATTATCACACAGGAAAACAAAATTTTGAACAGCACTAGCTCTGACACTCCGCGTCAGTTCGGAAATCAACAAAGAACTGTATCCATGTCAGTTTTATAACAGTGAAAGTGTAATCAAATCAATAAATTGTGTACAAACATCAAATTTTACAGATTTCAATCGAATTACATAAAATCAGATCGTCATAGTCGTGTGATAACAAGTGCATAGTAAGGCAGGCACGCGTCGTCATCATCATACAACCCGGTATCGTTATACTTACTGCTCACCGTAAGGCATACACGGGTCCACATCCGCATAATCATCATCCCACATCACTATAATTGATGCTCATCGCGGAGCAATAAAATACAAGAATCACTGAAATTGGTGCCCAATCGTGGGTCAAATCCCATATCGCTATAAACTTAAGGTGGAAGTGTAGGGGATGCAATAAAAGATCAGTATTTTTGCAGTTTTTATAGCAAAACCTAGGTTTTGCTCAAAATAAATTAAATATTGCTCCAATAGAAATATAGAGTTCAATTTTCTTCACATGGTAATATCAACAGTTGTTTAATATCTATCATTAGCATTTTAGAATTTGATTAAAAACTTTTTAAATGATTAGAAAAAGTTGTCATTACTGTCTAGGACACCCTTGACAGATATTCAAAAACTGTTACCTTCATCATGTGAAGAAAATTTACACTATATATTTCTATTGGAGAAATATTTTATTAATTTTGGAAAAAAAAGTTTTGCTATAAAAGCTGCAAAAACACTGCTCTTTTCTCGCGTTATCTGCACCCCTAACTTAAGTTATGAGGAAAACACACAGACAATAAATAGTATCCCTGTGAGTTGCCTTTTTTGTCACACTTTGGTACCTCCACCAATAAAAAATCATCAAATAATAAATAATCGTTATGCCACAGGATCATTTCAAAGGAACCCTTAAATTACCGTCTAACAGGCTATAAAAAATATTATACGGAATATAGGAAGAATAAATGTAAAGAAATTGGTTTAAAAGTTTATTTTTCTACTGCTTATATCTATTGAGTTAAAATTGTTTTTTACAATGATCTGTAAACAAATCATTAGTGAGTAAACTAATTATAAAGTTGTGAGTGATTTTCTCAGTGAAATATTAACAGCATTTTACTGAACTATGAGATGTAGTAGCTACTTTCAAATGTTAACAGTATAAATAAATAAAATCCATGTGGTATATATTTTGCATCTGAGAGAAATATTTTTTTCTTAAAAAAGTTGTAATAATAATAATAGTTGTGAGAAACAGGCAGAATTTTGCCAACTTTATCTTAACAACAAAAATATACCTAATTTATATCCAAGAAGCCAAAGAGTACTTTTTGATACTTTTTTTTTTGAAAGTGGGTGTGGGATTTGGTTGGTATCGCGTTCTGTAGGGCTTTGTATTATATAGGCTTATATCTTCATAACGACTATCGTCTAGACACTGCAGCGTCGTTAATAAGCGTCGGTTTGACCCTCAACCATTGTGTTTCTCCATGCACAGACAGCTAGACCTCGTTCTCCGTTATGGTTTCTAGAATAAGATGCTTAAATCAGTTTCAATAATGGTAACGGCTTATTCAGAGGAAAAGTGGAATATGGTCTTTCAAGTTCCCCTCAGCGAATATACCGATGACGAAGAGGACATAAGCAAATATAATAGTAAAGTTAATAGAATGAAAGGAGAAGATGAGAATTAGTAAGGCAAAATGAATCACGTTTCAAATTAACTTTAGCATTCACCAAGGGGTGGCTCACAATGGCTTGTCGTGGCTTGTTGCCAGGATCAAAGTTCATATAAACGGCTTCTGTGAGTCGTTCTCGTCGTTCAGTAACACACCCATTGGTCGGGTATCAACGAAAATACATTTCCCACGTGAAATGTGTAGATCTGAGCCTGTATGTTATTGGCCAAATGGGAACCAAGCTGGTGGGGAGTATTATAGCTATCACAGCTAAAGTTTAAACACGCTCGTATTACCTTAGAAACACAACGAAAAACACCACAATGATTATGGCAATCATTCTAAGCACAAGTACACTAATATTTATGTTAACAGTAGGCCTCTCTCCTTAAAATTAAAAAAAAAACTAACTAAACAATTCGTTCATCCTGAGCGGTAACAGTCTTAAGCTGACGAATTACAGCAATAACCTTATCTTATTAAGCTACGTCATAGTGGAATAATTCAAAGTAAGCTTGCTTCCTTACAGAGCAAAAAAGGTAAATCCGGTTAGTAGTTATTTCATGTTCATTTGAATTTCAAGTTGAAACATCTATAATTCCTACTTTACTTGGACTTGATATTGATATTTTTCCTTGATGATCAAGTTAGACATAAAACAAATTAACACTATTTTCAATAGTACATTATATTCATAGATAATAGCCGTTGTTACCATAGCCTTAGACGACAGTCTCGCAATATTTTATTATATCGAAATTTTTAAAAATGCCTTAGGTATTCAATCATTTGCTTAAAATTTTAAATTCAAATAAATAAGGATGAAATATTAAACGAAACAATTTTTAGTTACCGCCATCTTAAAACTTAAAATCGGATGGTATTTGTTCCAAGATCAAATATCTTCATTAAAATTGGGCGATGCACTTAGCAGTAATCGCTTGACAGACGTACCAAAAGGTCGAGTTAAAATAAGACCTCACTCCACTTGCTCAATAACTTTTTACGTAATATATTTGGTGCCTTGGAGTGTCATAATTATACTATATGAGCGAGTGCTCTTTAATGGTTGCAAGAAATGAATTCAGGGTCGTGGTTGTTTTCTTTCTCGTCATTAAAATTTAAAAATTACTTTATGGAATAGCTTAACTTCAGAAACCACACGTTTAACAAGCTAGTAAGTGATGAAAAATAGGTTGGTTACTTTTTCATCGAGCCAAGTAACTGGCTTTGTGAAGCTTTACTTAAATATTTCCAAATATTGATTGCCTAGAAATTTATATACGGAAATAGTTCAGTTAGTTTAAATTAAGTTGAAGTATGCACATAATTTTTTAGTGAAAAATAGTTAGACGTTAGTTAAACCTCTGAAATAAAGTGGAGTAAAGATATATATTGTAATTATAACATCTTTTAAAAACAACTTAAGAAAAAAAAGTTATCTAGCTGTAATTATTTGTAGGGGAGTGAAAGAAAAGTTGCCAATAGCTTGTTTTGTTTCCGCAAGAAAATGAAGATACGTAGAACCGATACGGACCGAGCTAGTTTCTTTCAGAGAGAGAGAAGTTATGATTCCCATTGAGTTTCGGCGAAAGTAGGTCGGCCAAATTGTCTAAGATAGGAATTTATTGTTGTTGGTAACTTGTGGCAAAAGTGTGTGTGTGTGTTTCTTTAGAGTAGGAGGGGGAAGGGGTATGAGCTAGAGAAGAAGCGCGTGAAAATGTAACCACTCTCTTCCATTCAGGAGGAAATAAAAGAAAAGATTTGTCGTTCATTATTTTGTGAAAAAACACGTTATGTTCTTCCAAATAAGTAGTCGACTCAAACGGAAGAGGCCGCCTCGAAAATTAAGAATGATGGAAATATGACATAATAACTGTGCGTACAGTCATTTGACAAATAAATTTTTAATTTTGTTATCGCTGCAAATTACTACCTATTCAGGTTATACGCATATACAATAGTTACTCTGATGAGGTAAGGATGAGGAAGGAAGCATTTTAGAGGTAATCTACCCTCATTTGAGTGTAAGGAGAGTGGGAAACCATTGAGGAAAAATCACCCTCAGTAGACCCAACCGGGATTCGAACCCAGATCTTCCCATCATCCGAAGGCCAGTCTAACCATAGGGTGACGCCTTAGATCATTCGGGTTTTAAATTGTAATTGGCTTAAGGAATGTTACACACCTTAGTGTGCACGGGGTTAAAATTTTAAGATCATTTATTCTGGTTTGCTAGTAAAGGGCAGGCCAAGGTTTCTATGCCAGTCGGGTGCACTGATTATGTTTTTTTTCCTAATTGGGATACCATACCACTCTCCTTTCATGCGAGTTGGGTATATCTCCCTTCAATTATACCTAACTGAACCCTATCTAACGTTAGATAGAGTTCAGGAAGGTATAATTTAGGCAATATAGTCCGAATGGGTACTAAGACTAGGTAAAAGAAGAACGTTAAGTACTATGATTTAGGTCTCTATATATTTAAATACATTCCTTTACATTATAGAATCATATTTTATATAAATACATATATGTTTTTTAAACAGTTTTATTTTTTAAATTATTTATTTATAAAAGACACTGCATCTTCTTGAAGACAGAATGAATTTAACGCTAATCTAGAACATTAATCACACATCACACAAATTAACCAATCACACAGTTTGACGTTTAGTTACCCGCTTTGGTCGTCGAATGGTCTAAGGCGTCACTCTCGCAATAAACTGGATTACTGATGACGGGGAGATTGGGGTTTGAATCCTAGTCTGTTGTAAAATAAATTTTGCACCACGTCTTACTACCCGTGTGGGTTATACGTTTAAGTACTAATTACGCTAATGGGTTAGAAATATGAAAGGTTAAATTTAGAGGAAGTTAACCCACATTTGCGTGGAGGGGAGTGGAAAACCATTTAGAAAAACCTCAGTTCACCCAGCCGAGATTTGAACCTTGGTCTCCCCGTCACCGGCAGTCTATCTCAACACGACACTAGCGCGTTGGCTAACTACGCCATTGAGGCGGCTCCAGTCGTTTGTACTGAAGGTGGTTATATTTTTTCCACTATCCAAAATTCGGGTACACTACCAACCTTCCTCATCCCTAACAGAGTAACGTGTTTATTAAATACGCGTACAGTCCGTACGGCTAGAAAGAAGCGATACAAAAAAAAAAAGCTGTGGAGCATAAGGAACTCTAGAAAAGGGAAGTGTTTTTGCAAAATTGCTATAAAAAAAAGGTGTGGAGCATAAGGAACTCTAGAAAAGGGAAGTGTTTTTGCAAAATTGCTATAAAACCTACAAAAACACTGACATTATATCGCGTTCCCTAGACTCCTACCTTAAATAACACATAAATATATTTTTATCAATTAATATCAATTGATAGTCATACTAGTTATGCATTCAATTTAATGGGTTAAAGTTGAATAAAATATCGTTTGCATAGGTATGAGCATTCATAAACCCAATAGAAGTAAAATATTTACATTCTAGACTGAATTAACAGGCTGTGCTTTTAACCTCAAAAAAACACTTAACATATTATTATGAATTCACTAATGGATTTCTTCAGCATATATATGCTTTTAATTGGGAAGAATTTAGTTGGCATGCTTATCCTAGTAGGAGTTGACTATATTGATCGTCTAATATAGGTTTCATAGTGATTGGCACACATTCAAACCAATCGTTAGGCATAGAATGGATTTTGAATAGTGAATGCTATTATTTTATTTTGTGATACATATAAGTTAACTACATTGACATTCTGATTTAGTAATGTGTTATATCATGTAAAAATATTGTTACATTTATAACCACTCAAACAATATCTTGGCCTACATTTTATTTACTATTTTTGCTAAACCTTAATTTTCTTGGGGTTGATCACAATCACAATGATTGTTTATGTGTCTATATCGGAGGGTGAAAAGTAAGCCTAGGCTATCTTCTAGATGCAAACCAATTATTATAGAATAATAATATTTTGTTTATAATTTTGAGCGTTAAACATGATTAGATGACTTGTAAAATCATCAACATTTTTGGAATTCTCGGTACAGCTGATATTGGCAGGGGCAGGGAATAAATAATCAACCATAAATAACTAAGGACAATGTGTGTACCAAGCTTAGTCTAAATTATTATTATTACTAGATTATCTATCTTACGACGAGTCCATACCTTTTTTCAGTGAACTTAAGCCCCCAATTTAGCCCTGTTCCCTGCCTCCTCCTTGAGCTCCCAGAATTTTCTTATTTCCTTCAAGTAATCTAATATTTGAATCCTCCTTCTTCCTAAGCTCCTCTTTCCCTCAACCTTTCCTTCTATGTCGTTGTGGAAAAGACAGTTCCTCCTAAGGATGTGTCCGATTCCGTTTGCTTCATAGTCTAAATTGGTTGAAATAAGTATAATATTCGTATTTGGTCAACAATGGGACGGTCTTTCCATGGATTTCATAAGCTGTTTTGTTTGTATTGATGCTAACATAAATAAAAAACATATATTATCTGTTTTGTTATTTTAAATGTTAATATGTATTAAAACTCTCGTTTAAAAGAATTTAAATACCCCGAGGAAGATATAAGTATAAATGGGATATAA
Organism: Timema bartmani; assembly: GCA_902151455.1. Taxonomy (NCBI): domain Eukaryota; kingdom Metazoa; phylum Arthropoda; class Insecta; order Phasmatodea; family Timematidae; genus Timema; species Timema bartmani. Next base: position 208,675 of record CABFWB010000319.1, read on the forward strand.
ATTAGTCAGGGCCTAACTGTGTTTCAATTTTGGTCAAAATAGGTCAAATATTTTGAAACATCCTTGGTCACAACATTAATGTTTAAGAAAATATAATTATCTTATGTTGCGGGTACAGCCCTCACTGACACCAGATTCCAATTAGTGTTAAAATAACACCTGAACACGGGAGTCAAATCCAAGCGTTTCAATGTTCCGCCCCTGAGCTACCCGGTCTCATTCCGTGCTCGCATTCAGAACGTCTTACTACCCGTTCTGGTTATACGCATATCTTATAATTACACTAATTTTATGGGACGAGTAAATTTGAATTTAGAGTAAGTGTATCCACATTTGCGTTGAGGGAGGGTGGAAAATCGTTTAGAAAAAACATTCTTAGTATACCCTACCGGATTTGAGCTTCGATCTCTCCGTTATCGGCAGTAGAGTCAGCGAGAGTGTGACACCTTAGACCGTTCAACCACAGGAGATGGTAATTAAATTCTAAAAACTGAAGTAGGAAGGGAATAAAGGCATTTGAAGAAAAGAAAGAGGGTTGGGGTGGGGGGTCTGATGACACAGTGCCAAAGTTCTTTCACCCCTGCCGACACTGAGCCAATGAAATTCCCTTCTCCAACCCTTTGCAAGTGGCAAGTATCCCCCGATATCTCATGTCACGACGAGCTAGGACCACCCCCTCCTTCATCCCCGCCTCACTCCTGACACCGTCTCTTCTGTGATATCTGTTTCATCTGACGATACCCGTGCAGAGACCACTTGGTTTTTTTTTACCGGGGGTTGAGGGTTGGGGAGGACGGTACTCCCACAGGCTGCGGTGTCGTAGTTCTGGACCAGATTGGACTAATTACGTCACGGGACAGTAATTGGATCTACGAGGAGACGGGCCTCGGGCTAGGAGAGACATACTGAGGCAACCACACGGCCTGGACCCCGGGTACACTCCGTTCCGTGGAGAACTGGACACCCACCACTAACTCACCGGATTCACATTAAACTAAAGATGTTGCGATTTCTGTTGGGGTTTTTCAAATTAAAGCTTCCATTTTGATTCTTAAATTTTACCCTCAATTATTTCATTCTAAGTTCATATTCCTTCACGTACAGCCTCAGATTAAAAATGTTATTTATGTATGCCCCGCAATGAAAAGTATTTGTAAAAATCTAAATAAAAAATAATAAAGGTTCGATACAGTCGTATCAACTTTCTCATAAACCAACTTTATCATATCATGGGCCAAACTTTTCAAAAATAGGTTTTTAGTAAACTACACTTGAATAAGTTTTCCTCGGAAAAACAAACATACCATCTTGTTAATCACAAGAAAAGCTCTTCATATATAAATTTAAAATAATGTTGTTCAAACCATTCAAAAACAAAAATAAAAAATGAGTTATTTGTAAACTATCCTTAAATTATTTATATTTGTAAAAAAATATTCTTATATATCATGAAAAGTGATTCTTATATACTCATTTTTAACTAAACCTTAAAAGCCATTAATATATATATATATATATCTTAATATATATAATTCTTCTGTACGTGTGTATGTCACTGAACTCCTCCTAAACGGCTGAACCGATTTTGATGAAATTTTTTGTGTGTTTGAGTGGGTCCGTGGATGGTTTAGATTCACAATTGGACCCGGTAAGTGGCACTGCAATCGGGTTCTAGGAATTTATTCTTATTTTTTAGGGATTTTTTTGGGGGGGATTTTTTTTTTTTAGATTTTTTGCATATCA
>CABFWB010000319.1:225794-237977 GCA_902151455.1 Timema bartmani
GGGGGGGGGCTCTTTGTAATTTGTTAACGAAATGTTGGAGAAATGGGTGTTACTCACGGAACTAGCCTGGGAGATGGTTTATATTTTCTAATGTTCAATTAGTTTTTATTGCGATAGTACTTCCAGAAAATGCCACATCAGAAATATTGCCACTGTTTGTCAAATTTAATGCTTGTTATTTTACGTGTGAGGGGTTCACTTAGAATTGTTTTGTCTCTTTATTTTTTATGGCTCGCAGTATAGGGTCATCATAGAGGTAATAAATAATGTCATGTTCAATAAAGGTCCAAATTACGTCAATCAATCCAAACCCCCCAGCATAACAAAAGACAGAATTTCAAGTTACTTTTATGATTCTCTGAATAGCTTTATATATATATATAATATTTTTATAACAAATTACGTAAATAATTTAAAAAACAGAGTTAAAAAGTCAATAGTATGTCATTTTTAAAAACATTTCTTGGGTTAAAATATTCTATTTTTAATTTTAAAAAATGTCTTAAAACAATTAAACACTCTATCGGGTGAAGTAATGCTACAATAATACTATTTTAATCCCATTAGCATTGAATAATATTAATGAATAATTGTTTATCCCCATTATTTTATTTATTTTAGCACCACGTTTTAATACCTATTTGAGTTATACTCATATGATGTGTTAAGAATTAGGAAGGTTAATTTATATGCATTTGCGTGGAGGGTGAATGGAAAAACATTTAGTAAAAACAAACCTCAGGCCACCTGACCGCGATTTGAACCCCGATCTCCCCTTCATCGGAAGTCTAATCTACTGCGAGAGTGACGCCTTAGACCATATTGCAACCGAAGCTGGTGTAGTTAAAATTATAGGAACCAACAACACTCACACACTGAGGTTTAGTAATTGGTGTGTTTTACATTTACTTCTATCAAGTGTGCTCATTTAAATGAAAATTTGTTTTATATACACAATATACGAACACAAAAAGAATTATTTTATTTATAACTGTACCCTTAGTTTACTCTGTAAAGTAACAAGCTTGCCTTGCATTATTCCACTGTGGTAGCTCTTATAAAATAGGGTCATAGTGTAATCAATGAAGGTAAGATTGCTATCTTTCAGGGTAATTGGAGTGTACCAATTACGTTATGCTTATACTGAGGTGTACTATAGAATCAATGCGATACCACATCAATAATTAAAATATGTTTTATAAATCGAGGGATTTCAAGATGCTAAGTTATCTAGTAACAGTTTTGAAGGGTGATAATTATGCGATTAGATTTTCCAAACTGGACGAGATAGGGGACAATACACAGCGCATTTTGTACAAGTGCGCACACACACATATACACATGCACATACACATACACAACACCTTACCCAACTATTGTAACTTATACTTACAAAACTTTCATTTTGTTCACATATCATTTATTGTTAATGTCTAGTTTTAATATTAACCTTTGAAATGTCTAAACATCACTTTAGTTTGTAATTGGAACTTTATTCAACCACTTAAATTGATTTTTATCCCATAAACCAGTATGTAGTTTTGTTTAACATGTAAAACATCACCCAGATATGAATTTTAAACACAATCGTTGGATTCAGTTTCAAAATTTTTTGAATTTTTGGAAATCAGTCTTCAGTAAAATACCCTTAATTTGTGGGCTAGAATCATTATCACGATATTTTCTAAAGGTATGGTCATTTATAATCTAAATATTAAATGGTTTGAACGAAATTCATACATTCGTTTCAGCTGTAAACTAAGTATTATCTCTGAAGGAACCGAATTGCTTCTTTTGAGGAACAGTGTTGTCATTCACCTGTGTTCATGTGATCAATCTTCCCTTAAATATGTAATGATACTGATTTGGACCGCTCTCATATATTTAAAAAGTCGTGGATGAAGGTATTTTTCTTCAATAAATATTATGTAAATTATCCTTTCAAGACTTCATCCATGAAGAATCACGCGCTTTTCAGAAATAACGTAGAAGGATTGCTCCATTAAAACTGATTTTTTATTTCAAAATTTAACTCCGTAGTATTTACCAAACAAGCAAGAGACGTTAGTTTCTTATACCCAATAGGAAGCTAGCCTTAAAGACACCTGTCGCAGGGACGCTTTCGATTTGTTGGTTTTGACACTAGTCATGAAAGGTCCAAGGGGTAAGGGGTATGCTATATATAAGCGGTTTGTGCGTATGAACACACAGAATGCCGGCGACATAAACCTAGAGAACATGTAATATCACGACAGTACTAATAACTTAAATATAAAGAATACATAGAAAATAATCTGTAGTTCAAGTAAAATTTTATAATTTTACATAATATCTTTGTACCTAAGATAAAATAACTTCAATAAATCGTGTGCAACATTAACAGCTGTATTTATTCAAGTAAAATATCGTAATAATTGGCGCTCGATCACGGGGCTATAATGACCAATTATCTCACAATCAATTCAAGAAAGTTGTAATTGGCTCCCAATCGCGGGACAATTATATCTCAACTATACCGTAACGTTTCAATTGGCGCCCAACGCGCAACCATATCGTAATAATTGGCGCTAAATCACGGGGCTATAATTACCAACTATCACAAAATAAACCGTAACATTTTAATTGACGCCCAACGCGTAACCGTAATATCATAGTTGGCGCTCGATCAAGGGGATATAAATACCAATTATATTTTAATAATTCAGTAACACTTTAATTGGCTCCCAATCGCGGGAGAATTATGTATCAATAATACCGTATCGCTTCAATTATTGTACTGCAAGTTTTGCAACGATGGTTCGTCGATGTTGCCAATAGCTCCCTCTTACCACAGAACAGACATAGCTGAAAGCGAGGAGATCTTGCAACAGTTAACCGAGAGATAGAGAAGATACAGCTTTTCTCCATGCAGTTCCCTCAAATATGATATTGGGTGTAGTTCCAGGTACTGACAAACATGCAGAGATATGGACAGACGGACAGACAGAGACAATTTTAACATCCAAATTTTTGAGTTTAGAGTCACATAAAAACGTCACGATCTATCATAATCCTTTGATCAAGAAGTCCATGATAACAATACTATCTCTATATACTTAGATATATTATTATTTGGTGCAATGCGTCACTTTCGTGTTAGACCGGTTTTCCACTGACGGGAAAATAGGGGCTAGAATCCCAGTTGGTGTGTAATGAGGGTGTTTTTCCCTAAATAGTTTTCCATGGGCTCTCCACGCAAATGTGGGTACATTTAGTCTAAGACTCTACCTAAGTTATTCTTATTCCTTTAGCGTAATAAATATATGCATCTAACTTCAAACAAATACTATGATGCGGTGACAAACAACATATTTCTCTATATGAGAAATTAAAAAATAAAGTCACAGCGTACATTTAATTTTGAGTTACATTATTGAATATAACACTTCAAGCAAGATTGTTTAAATCTCTCCATTTCTTTACTGTGAATATTTTGCGTCTACGGTTCTCTAGAATATTCCAACAAAAACCCCGTGCAGCCTTTACAGGTTTCCCTGGCGACAAAACATGAAACGTATAAGGTGTGAGGGGGTAGAAATGTCGCTGTCAAAAATCTTTGCTTCAAAAGAGTTCTCATCTACCATACTTTTACCAATATCATCCTCTTCTCTTCTTCTGACCTCTTTTATCCTTGTAAAATATAGTCTGCAGCTTTCTCACCTTTTACTGAAATCAAAAAGATTTCTCTTTCAACTCCCTTTTTTTCCCCCCTTTCAAGCCCCCATTCCCTCTATTTACGCTTCTCTCGAACATTTCTGTTTTTCACTCTACCCTTGTCTTTGTATGGAATGGCGGTGTTTCCCTGTAGCCACCAAGTTTCTAGTGACAATGCCAGATTTTGCCTTGGTGGAAAGCAGACAATTACTACAGAGCCAGGTGTGGCGTTAGTGGAATAAACAAACTATTACTGCAGGGATGGATGTAGCCTTGGTGGAATGGGCATACCATTACTGCAGGGCTAGATGTGGCCTTGGTGGAATAAACAGACAATTACTGCATGGCCAGATGTCACTCTGGTGGAATAAACAAATATTTACTTTAGAGCTAGATGTGACCTTAGTTGAATAGACAGATATCTACTGCACGGTCAGATGTGGCCTTGATGTAATAGACCGGCGATTACTGTAGGCACAGATGTGTCCTTAATGGAATAGACAGGCAATTACTGCAGGGCCAGATGTGGCCATGGTGGAATAGACAGACAATTACTGCAGGCGGCACAATTGTGGCCTTAGTGGAATAAAGAGACAAATACTGTAGGACTATATATATATATATAGCCGTAGTGTAATAAGAAGACAATGACGGCAGAACTAGATGTAGTCTTGGTTTAATAAATATACCTAACTTTATTGTTACTGGAATTAATAGTATGATTCTTCATTTTTACATATGTCATTGAAATTAAGAGCAAGGTAATCATATTTTAATCTTTATTTCTAGCATGATATTGGTTTTAAATTAAATGTATTTATATGTTCATAATAGTTGTATCATTAGGACATTTTGTTCTGAAGCGTGTTTATATTGGCGAATAACTCAATTTATTATTTTACTCAAATAGATTGAGCTCAAAAAAAACATGCTCACAACCAATTTGATTTTTTCCAGAGGTGTGTTTTGTATTCAAGGAGGACCGAGTGTTTTTATAGAAAGAGACAGAGATCAAACTTTCAAGCTAGATATATTATTCTATAAGTACTGGGATTAATAAACAGAAGACTTTAATATATTGTAGGACATTGGTAGGAAAAATACAAATGCATTTTTATAGGTCAAAGTTGATAATATTAATTATATTTCATATTATTAGTACTATTTTACTGGTACTGATATTGCTACTACTTATTGAAACTGATAGCTGAGAATTGCTTGACAACGTATGAATATGCGAATATAGTTTTAGTAACTTTTTACCTGTCACATACTTTACTTTATACCAGAACGCTACCAAACGTGTCATAACAAAAAAATGCTGTGCGTATGTTCTTCAAAGAATAAAAAAATATTCTTGTTTAAAATGAGCCCTTGACTCATTTTACTTTTATGAGCCTTGCCTATTGTACTGCAAGATTTATATCAAATCATTAACTACTGGACTTTTGTGAAGTTACATTTTGTGTTGCAGGGTTGATTTTTCACTTAAGGGGGCCACCTACCTGTGCAATGAATTGCATTACACCCGTTCAGAAATCTCGCGTGATTTAATAAGTGGTTTGTTATTTAAAGTTACGATCCACTTCAGAATGGAAAAGAAAAGTATAAATATGTCTCTATCACATAAATAAATCTGTATTTTAGATTTTATTGCTATAAAAATAGGTCTGTAAAGCTAGACCTAACTCATTTTAAATGTTTTACGTACAGTTTAACAGTTTGGAGATCAAAGTAAATTAGTTAATAAGAATAATAGATATTTCCTCCCTTGAACAAAAATAACATATTTTAAGAGTCGCAAGGAAATTAATAAGATAATTTAGTATTATTTGAAAGTTTTTGAAGCTTCAGATTTGCCATTCTCATCATTTAAAAGTAAAACTGGCCTATGTTGGTTCCAGAAAAAATATATGTAAAAGGTAGAAGTAATAATTTATGAGTACTTGGGATTTTAGTTTCTGTTTAGAATGTACAACATTTGAAAAGAGCTAAACATTTTATTGAATCACACTAGCAGGTCTCATAAAACATAGTAAAAATATAGTAATAATTTGAATGTATTCAGGCTAATACTATTAGCTTAAAAAAATGATTACAAATTTGATTACCTACTTGCCCTTAAGAGCTCGAAATTTCATTACCGCACTTAACAAAGCACGCCAACTATCCCTGTCTTGAGCTTGTTAGTTCTATCCAGTTCACCTCATTACTCACTATTTATTTAAGGTACATTTGTAATGATATGGAATTACACATCTCAATAATTTATTATTCACATCTATATTCAAAATTACGATATTATAAATGCGAGCGGGTGGTAAGATTTATTTGTGTTAAGATGTTAAGTTGCAAGGTATGGCGACAGCTTTTTACGTATCTGTTTGAAAAGCCAACTCAGTCTTGTAAACAGAAACGCACCTGGATGACCACACCCTTTTTCTTTTGGGAAGTTTCGAGAAGGAAATGTCGCTAGATATACCTACTTCAAGGTACGCATCTCTTAACTTGCATTCCAGACGAAGAGCCGTGTAGGTTGAGTCTATGACATATTAACCTATATTCTAAATTTCACGTGCCGGGAATTATCATACATATAATGCAATAGTCGGGCTCTTATTAAAATCTACAACGTGTGAGATAGTTTATCTACTAAAACTAAAAAACTATAAAACATCAGAACTGTTGTTTTCTAAAATAAGACATTATACCTTTTTAATTATTATATTACAGAATAACAAACTTGAAACCAATTCAATAATTATATAAAATATCACACTAATTGTGGCTAACAAACAAATAATATATCAGGCTAGCTCTTTTATACGTTACACATTCTAATGTTATCCTCCCATCTGCTTCTAGGTCTTCCCACTGTTCTCTTCTCATCGGGTTTGCCAGTCAACCCCCTTGAATGCGGTTATAGATTCTCCCATTCGTGCTGCATGTCCTTCCCACCGTAGCTTGCGAGATTTGATATGCTCAACAATGTCTGGTGATGAATACAAGGTATGTAACTCACAATTTCAAAAATTTGATTGGCAATAATTTTTTCTAACTGAATTCGATCAAATAGTTAGTTTTGTACATTATTATAATCAACAACGCTTTTTTTTTATTCCTTTCAAATATCTCTGTATTTAAAAATATGTTTCTTAATATATTATTAGATATAATGAAGTGTTAGGACCATTCAAGTAGGATGCATCCTTATGTCTCAAATTGCTTACACAGTATATATTTAAAAACTTGTCAAATCAGCTAAAATGTCTCCTCCTTCCCTTCAGCCTCCCAAGAAGAATTACCATATTTATTTTCTTCCTTTGGTTGTGGACATATTACTGTCTCTCTCTACCTTTTCGTGCCTCTGTCTCTTCATTGAGATATTTAAATTATCTTGATTAATTTTCTTTCCTGTATTTATTAAAGAAGGAATGAAGAAATATGTATGTCAAATACTTATTTATTATTCATCCTCATGGTTTTAAAATGTTTATCTGCGAAACTTCCAGTCAGTTCGGGGAAGTAAACACATTTTTGGTTGACGTACGCGGAAAATAATATAAAAAAGGATAACCTCTTTTCAACAAATCCTAGAAGAGGAAATTTATGTTGATTTAATCAAATCACCGGAATACTTTTTTTTTTTAGTTTAACATAGTCAATATTGCAGAGGATAATTTTTGTTTTCTTGATATTGTTGGTGGTATTATGTGCTTAGCATTTTAGCAATATCAATATAATAAGTAAAGTAAATATTAAATTGTATTAATAAATAATAAATCAAAATAACTAAAAACAAGTCTTAAACAATTTATTAAATCAAGAAAACAATTCTAAATTTCAAATGGCATACAATATTTTACTGAATACATTGATTTAACAAATAATAATACTAGATATAGTAAGATTTTGGTGAGAATACACTTTTAAAAATCAAAAAAACTTTTTTTTGTGATCCATATTGATCACATTCTACTTGGTAATTAGTTTCATATCACATGAATTTGCATTTTGTATGACAATTATTTTAGAAATTTTAGAACTGTCAAAAAAGTTCCTTCCATAGAATTGGATTGTATCTATATTAATAAAATAAAGAGTTTGTCTGTCTGTCTGTCTGTCTGTCATGAGCATTGCGCGATATCAACCGCAAGAGGCAGCCTGAAATTTTAAAAATGAGTAACTTTATAAATGTCTTATTTTATCAACGGGCTTGAACAAAGACTAATTTTATTTTTTCAGGATTGTCTTACAATGTATTTCTTATGATGAATGGAGAACGTTTCATTTTCACATTCTCCGCATCGCTATATTTCCTCCTATTTGCGTACAAGCCTTAATGGTCTATTCTTTGAATTATTGGAAACGGCTAAAGAAAATAGATGTATCGTATAAAATTCTTTCCACAAAATTGTATTCGAAAATAGGTCTACGTATTTTTTTATAAAGTTTCCGGCTTTTATTAGAATGCGTGTGTGTGTGTGTATATATATATATATATATATATATTGTCCAATATGTATATATATATATATATATTGTTCAATATGTGGGTTGGGTGGACGATAAATTTGTCAAACGTCGTGGCAAGTTGTTTCGGTTCGGCCGAGTGGTGGGGGTGGGTTTGAGGGGGAGGCCAGAGGGAAGAGAAGTGAAGGGATATATTCTAGGCAAGTGTCTACATTCAAGACCTAGGTCCATTCTACAGTGACAAATTGGGAAGGGGTTATCTACTAGATAGTCAGTGGCATAAAATATCAACCAAAGTTTGTGCTGTAGACAAACACTAAATCAAGTTTGATCAACAAGATATACTTTATTTTTTCACATTGTAACCATTTTGAAAATTCGTTAATGCCAGTGTTAATCCGGTACATGACATTAATATAGTATAATAATTTGCTGGCTACTTAATGCTGTTTGTAATAAATTACATAAATAATTTAATGATCGTTTATCTATCCTCTATTAATTAAATAGATTCTGAATAATTTAACCTAATTATTGTTTTAGCCACTATTAACGGATAAAGTAATAATAAATAGGCCAAATTTTCAATCTATGTAAAGTTAAAAGATGAAAATCAAATTAGGAACAAGTCACTTTTATTAAGTGGAAAAAATATTTGCTTGAATTAATTTTAAAATTATTAGTATTTTTATATTGTCAGAGTGAGTGGAACAATTAAATTAGTATAAACTCTTATGGATTGTATTTCTACACTTTATTAACTTTTACTAAAAATTTTAACCATTCAATTATAATTGAGTTTTTATTTGGTAAAATGTCTGTATTATGTTTGATACTTTTCCAGAAGTAATAAAATGTATAATAAACATATACTGCTTCCTATCAGGAGTCCATGGAACAGTAAAAGCACAGCTACAATCACAATCCAAACTATTTTGGGACGTATTTATTTCCATGACTGATGCATAATTTTCTAATAAAAATGGTGTTTATTTAAACTTAATTTTTTTTAAATATTTGTAATTAGTAGATCCAAACAAAAACAAATGACTAACATAGCTAAGCTCGTTGAGCATGAATTATTTTGGGTTGAGGGGGCCGAACCCGAGAGCTCTGAAACTAACTTTAGACGTTCACCTGTTTTTATTAATTCATTATTATTATTAATTTTTCAAAGTATGGCTTACCCTGAAATGTGTTTGAACTATATCATCATAGCCTGAGCAGCTCAATATACACCTTGATTGCTCCAGACCCACGTGTGCTAATCGACCCTGGATTGTAATTATCTTGCATTCGGGCACCAGTTCATTTTGTTTCTTAGCAACTTTTTGATGGGTTTATTATTACATATGAAATAAAGATTGCGTTAATAATTTATTTAGTTGATTTATTGATATACTAAATTTTGGTTAACATATGATGGATCACTATTTCCTTTATATATATTGATTAGTGTAATATTCGCTTCATACGTAATAATCTAATTTCATATATAAAATATATATATATAATTTTAGCGCTGTGTCTTACTACCCGTTCGAGTTATACACTTATGTACTAATTACGCTAATGATTTTAAGGATAAGAAAGGTTATATTTAGATGAAATGTACCCACAATTGTGTGGAGGTAGAGGGTAAAACCATTTTTAAAATACCACCCCAATACAGCCGACCGGGATTCGAACCTCGAATTCCCAATCATCGGCAGTCTAGTTTACTGTGAGAGTAGCGCTTTAGACCATGGGGCAGCCGAAGCGGGCTTCCTTGATATTTTATGATTAAAAACCTAGTTGGTGTGACGTCACACATGCATCTCTTGTGACAGCTAAAACGCAAGCAGGAATTACTAATTCATCTCTGTATTGTTTGACCGTGGAAAAGCGAGTCTGAGTGATCGATTCACCTCCATACTGGCTGACTTAAGACAGCTTGTGTGTATTTTGCCCCGGGTCGTGGAGTTGTTTTCTACCTGCGTTGCCCTCAAAAACAGGTCCATCAATAAGATGATAGCTTGGGAACGATTTATCCTCTAAAAGTAATTTGTGGCAAGTCAGCTTTTTCTCTTGAGGTGAGAGTCTAGGGGACGCGATAAAAGGCCAATGTGCTTGCAGTTTTTATAACAAAATTTTTTTTGGGCAAAATAAATAAATTTTACTCCAATAGAAACATAGTTTAATTTTACTTACATGGTGACATTAACATTGGTTGAGTATCTGTCAAGGGTGTCCTGGAATTTCATAAAAACTTTTTTTTCTTCATTTAAAAAGTTTGTTAGATAATGCCACTATGATCATGACAGATATACAATAACTGTTGAGGTCACCATTTTAATAAAATTAAACTCTATATTAAATTGAAGCAACGTTTGATTTATTTCGACCAAAAAAATTTGCTATAAAAACTGCAAAAACACTGACATTGTCTCGCCATCCCTGCATTCCCACCTTAAATTAAAGAAAGAGGTGGCATTAATAAGATGTATAAAGATAAAGTACTTGATGAAAACTTCTTGAAGGATTACTGAAGTGATTATTAGTGGCGTGGCGTGGCGTGGCTTATTCCCAGGTTAAACAGGAATGGGGTAAAATGTACAGTACATAAGAATTTTTTTCATCACTAACTAGACCGTTATTGGTCAGAAAATAAAAGTTGCATGTAAAGTGTATATTGTATATGTATATGTATTATTGATCTAATGGGGACTAAGTAGGACAAAACCTATCACAAGTACAATTTCAACAAGATCTGCTTGCTCTGGTAACCCTTCATGGCATGCCGCTGGTGAATACCATAGTCCTCGGAAGGATGGAGTTTGTTCCCTTGTCGTATACAACTCACTGAGGTGTTTTGTTCTATTTCCAAAAGTATCTTTCCATCTTACCTATTTCTATTTTCCTTATTTTTCCTTATTACCCACCTCGGTGGCCTAGTTGGCTAACGCGCTAGTCGTGCTGAACTCTACCGCTGAGGATGGGGAGATCAAGGTTCGAATCGCGGTCGGGTGAACTGGAGGTGGTTTTTCCTAAATGGTTTTCCACTCTCCCTCCACGCAAATGCGGGTTCACTTACTCTAAATTCAACCCTCCCAATTCCTAATCCATTAGCGTAATTAGTACTTAAGCGTATAACCCGAACGGTAAGTAAGACGTGGTGCTAAATATTATTATTATTTTCCTTATTTCCTTAGAATTATATTCGTTAATTTTGAAGTAGTAAAATATTCGTACGTTCCTTTGAAGATAAAGCTCTGTGTTTTAAGCTCATAAAGTAGCTGGATAATTTTATGAAACTTATGTTATACTAAGCTCACAAGTTTTCAGAGTATTTACCTAGCACGAAGGGAATCTAATAATATTCTTCTAAGAATAACATCGCACATAAGCTGCCAGTATATTCTAGTTTATACTCAAAAGGAAACCCATCTTTGTGATGAAAGTAGGGCTTAATTTGAATTAATTATATCCTCCTGTATCCGTGGAAGGTTTGTTAGGAGTGTTGACTGCACATCTAAGGGTATTTTCTTTGAATGTAATCAACGCTTTTGTAGCACAATGTACCGATATACAATACATATTGTATAATACTAAGGTTGGATGTGTACTATTAGATGAGTTGTCTTAGATTGATTTTGTAAGTTGTTTGCTTAAGTGCGTACACCTGTGATTAGAAAGTATCCACTAACTGTTTATCAATATTATTAAATATTTTACAAGGTATTTAATTTTTCACATAAAGAATAACATTTTAACATTAATTTGTACACATTTCAACGCTATATCACAATAAAGACACCTTGTGAAACAACATAAAATCTTTCGAATTGAAACAAAGAGACATAAATCACAATACTTTCTCAGTATTTTCGACGCTCGTCTTTTTTTTTTATGCCTTCTCGCACACAATCCCTCGCTTTTACCCCCCTTCCCCTACACCCCTTTTATCCCCTGACTTGACAAATCGCCTGTAAAGCAGCCGCCCTTGCTTTCAAACAATTCCTTCTTTCAAACCCCCCC